>JAEUYN010002481.1:0-39062 GCA_018257835.1 Euura lappo | reverse complement strand
CACTCAAATTGCAGTTTAGGTCACCAGTAATAATAACGTTGTTATAACTACACAGATATTGGGTGAACTTATCCACGAACGCATCAAGCAGAGCAGCTCTGGGCCTCCGATAAATTGTACGGAACAGAAATTTATTATTCAAAAAGCTGACTTCTAAAATGAGCAACTCAGGAGAGTTAGAGAAGACGGCGGGTGATACAGCGAGTATTTTGCACTTCAGAGAGTTATGGACGTGAACCGCCACACCTCCACCCAGCTTCCCAACTTCGTCGTTTCTAATAATGAAGTATTCATCTAAAGCCACACTACTGCTTGGTGCGTCAATGGAGAGCCACGTTTCTGAATCAGCTATTAAGTGAAATCTATTGTCGGCAAAAGACTCTCTGACAAAATCAATATGTCCAAAAAGGGAATTCGCGTTGAAATTAGCTACGTTGAGGCAGCATCACGAAGTCAGGCCTGGTGAGTGAGGTGGTGAAGATCTGCTTCCGTTTTGATGATTATAGGCTCCGTCGAGGCATCACGTTTCACGTGGACAACACCTTTCTTGACCCATGTGAATCGATAGCCACGCGACTTAGCGGTTGCTCGGACTTTGCCCAGGAACTTAGACAGTGTTGGCGGGAGATGTTCGTTGACAAACACCGGCGTGTGCGGCAGATCTGGTGACAAACCTAGTCCGTCGGCATAGATCGACCCTTTAGCTCTCTTTGCAGCTAGTAAACGATTTCGGCATTCCATGGATTTGAGTCTAGCAAGGATCAAGCGGGGCTTATCAGTTACCCGCGCGCTACTCATACGACCGATTCCTACCAGGTCAGCGGCGAGCAAATCAACCCCAAGTAGGGTCGAGACTGAGTGGAAGATAGCCGTCAGATCTTCAGCTGGTAGCTTAGGTACACAGCCAATGAGGAGATCGCAACTAGCGAGTTGCGCTCCAGTACTGCCAGCCTGTCCTCAAGAACCGCGATCTTAGAGTCACGATGCCGACACTCTACAGACAGGTCCTCAATTTTGGCTTTCAGATCGGTGATTATCTTCTCTGTAGACTCGGCAAGACACTCGACCTTACCTGTAAGACCTTTGACCTCAGCGGGGAGTACCGCCAGTTCCTCGATCTTCTCGGTGAACTCTGAGACCTGTAGGGTCTGGGATTTCGAAGCCGCCTCAAGTTTGTCAATTTTGGCACTCATTAAGGCGTCACGCTCAATCTGGGAGTCAGAGCTCGATTTGATGGCTGCCACAGTAGTGTTTCCAAGGTGGGTGAACCACTGGGTGAGGAAGCAACGGGATGCCGATTTGTAACCGAAGCAGGAGTACTGAACGCAAAGCCATCAACCGAACTGCAGCAGCAGGAATCACATTTCAAGCGAATCTTACCATCTATTATGGTTTTTACAAACTTCATACAGTCAGGATGGAAGTAACTTTTATAGACTCCGCATACCATCGGAGACTCTACCCGTTTCTTGCAATTTTTGCAACCCTTAAGCGGCTGCGATGGAGAATTTTTAGCAGCAGCCACCCGAGTCCGAGATAACGGTGACTGGGGTGAATTTGGCATGGCAGTATTATGAAATAAGACACACACTCGCACCGATACAACGAGCAAGTTTAGTTTAGTTTTCCACCGTTGCTCTATTATTGTGTCTATTATCATTGGTATTTGTAATATTTTGTCGAACGTCGTAATGAATAATCAATGTAGATTCGTGACCATGAATGTGGAGTATGATGTTTAGTCGGTTTAGGTCATTATGAAATTTTTTCTTCTTTCAAAAAGGGCGACGCTTCGGCCGGGCCCGGCCGGCCATCTTCAGGCTATGAATTAATACATTCTTATAAATATATTAGCTACAATTGGTCCAGTGACCAGCTACTTATTTATAATTTATTATGTGAACAAATTAAGAAAGATACAAGGGCTAGGTTTGAATTAAATGGAAACTTACATTTTTTTACTATCCTCATTACTTGTACGTTACATGACGACAGTATCGGAAGTGAAAACTTGACAGTTATGCGTAATTCAAATAGATCGATATCCGGTAAGTAATGGATTCGTTGTCGATAATCGATCTCTATATTGTTATAAAGGTACCCGTTGTATGAGGGTTTGACAGGGGAAGTCATAATGAGACACCCCTGAACTTAGTACCCTGAGGAAATAGTTGATAGAAATAAGTGATATGAAATATCTGAATCACTGGTTGCTGCGTCAACCAGTATTATTGTGAAAACAGTCTTGTCCCAGACTTTAAACTCTGAACACGTATATTCACTTGCTGAATAAACATATAATTTCTTGCACCTTAAACTTGGTCTCACGTGTCGCCTTTATCATTTCGGGAGAACCCTTTATTTATTAGTAACAAGGTCTCATCCTTCGTTACATTAACAAGGTCTCATCCTTCGTTACATTGGTGTCAGAAGTGGGATTCTTCCTGATCCGGTAATTGGTGATTTTGTGAGTGAAAGAGGAGGTGACCAGAAAAACGACTACAAGCGACTACGATTACAAAATATGATGAATGAAGAGAACGCAGCACCGGTAGCACCGTCTCCGCCCAAGCAGCGACGCACTACTCGGCGCACACGCGAGCCCCAATCTGTTTTATCGGAGATCGACGAGATTGCCGCAGCAACCCAAGGGCCTGCGACGTCCGCGACTCCTGATGTTCAACGGACTACTCTACCTGTTAAAGTGATGGAAAGATCGATTTACAGTGGGAATTGTTTTGTTGAGGCTCGAGAGAGGTTAGGTGGTTTTGAAGACGTTGAGTCCCACTTATTGACTAGAAATTGTAAGATTTTCACCGACAGCTCCCCTGATTTTGACGTGGATTTGATTGTTTATTTGAAATTATCTCCCGAGGTGTCCTTCGCTCGCATTCGATCTCGAGCACGAGAAGAGGAGGCGGGTATCAGTTTAGAGTATTTGTCAGCTCTCCACGAAGTTCACGAGGATTGGTTAATTAAACAGACGTATTCTTCGGTTCCTGCTCCCGTATTAATTTTGGACGCGGAAGCTGCGGCAGATTCTGTCTACAGAAATTTCAGTGACGTTATGCGGGGTTAGCTTTCGCTGTCAATTGGGGTTATGTCGTGATCGCTCTGAAGTGGGTTTTCGACTGCGTTCGACTTTCGCTTCGGCGGTTTTCGGTTCTTGGCTTCGGTAGCCTTCGGTTCTTCTTTATTCTGTTAGCGTGTTGTATTCTCGTTGGCTTTGGAGGATTGGAGATAACAACTATATCATGACTAGGGAGTCTAAGAACACTCATACGCACATGACTAGATTGAACGACGTTTATTTATCAAGAGATATTGACAACAAAAACGAGATATATTGAACGCTCATGAGAGGTATCGCTCTTCGGTTACCAGGCGCATCGCCGTCTCCATCTGGTTACACTCCGCGCAGGGTTCTTCTTTCTTTTCCGGGGAGGTGAAGATCGGTTTTTTGCACCACGCACACCGCAACCCCTCGCCGATGAACGATCGGTGTACCTCCGCTAGGGTTCGGAATTCTTGCTTCGGGATGCTGAAAACAGAGAGATTGAGAATTTCGATGGTTTGAACGGAACTTTTGAGAGGCAGCTATTGCTTAGGCTAGTTTCGATGCCTGCCAGGTCACGAAGCAGTTTCGGCAGTGGAACCCGGGCCATGTCTGTAGAGTCACGACCTCTCCGCGTCCATATTTTACTTGACTCCATGTTTCTTGAAACCATTCTTTGACCTCTGCCGCGGATTTTCCTTTTAGTGAAGAGAAGTCGATTGAAGACGACAGGCTTGCCACGTTCAAAATATCTTGCTGTCCGAATTTGATGCTTGATCCTCTAGGGGTAGGGAGTGTTTGCGCGAACATGTTGATTCTTCGGGTCTTTAACGACTTGTGAGGATGTTTGTGTTTCTGCAAGCGTCTTTGGCAACCGGTCTACACAAACAATTGCCAATTTTATTTATGACCAATCGGCTAATTAACGCAGCCTCTCGGTCACTAGGAACATTCTTTTGGTTTTAACCGACACGTGCGCAACGGTCAACTGACACGCGATTTGGTGAGGGTTGGATTTGGCTCGATGACACGATTATAAAATCGGTTACCCCAGTTGAGCTATTTTACAGTTTTCTTCTTTATCGGTGATGGAGAAAACAAACTCCTCTGTTCTGGTGAAGGACGTTTCTTACAGAAACTCTGGCCTTTGGATCTCATCTCGTCTTCGAGGAGACACGGATTCCTCCACGTCTACGGCAAAGAGCGGATTTCAATTTCCAACTGATGGTGAGGAGTATGATCGTTCAATTCCTTCATTATGATTTGTCAAGTGCTCGTTGAGTACATTTTCCAAAGAACGAAATCTCGTTTCAATGAGAAACAATGTTCTCGGAATTGAGATTGACTTCACAATCCCTCCTATCCTTGTCCTGTGACTCATCCCTGTCCTCCAACTCCAGGATGTGCTGATTTTTCCGGTCCTGGTGGTCCTTCTGGGTGCGATCCTTGGTTCCTGTGTCCTTCAAACTTTCCTGAGGAAGTTCGTTGACCGATTTTTCAACGGATGGACAATTCTCCCACCGGTTGGACGATCCTCTCACCGGGTGGTCTCTTCGACTTCGCACCAGATGGAACCTACAGGATCTTCACAGGACCTTCACCAAGGACACTTACGTGGCGACGTTGGATTAATGGATAATTTTTGGGATTGTGGTGCTTACTATCCACTTTCTGGTTTTCTGAGGTTTTCCAGAAAGTAGTCGATAGGCTAATGCCGGATAGTTCTTGGGAGAACACCAGTTTGAAAGAGCCTCAGCTCTATTTTTGTGTCGATTTGTTAGTTGTTTTCGACCGTTCTTCCAAGAGTCGGGACGACTCTTCTTCAGCGGGGGGAGTAATGTTATAAAGGTACCCGTTGTATGAGGGTTTGACAGGGGAAGTCATAATGAGACACTCCTGAACTTAGTACCCTGAGAAAATAGTTGATAGAAATAAGTGATATGAAATATCTGAATCACTGGTTGCTGCGTCAACCAGTATTATTGTGAAAACAGTCTTGTCCCAGACTTTAAACTCTGAACACGTATATTCACTTGCTGAATAAACATATAATTTCTTGCACCTTAAACTTGGTCTCACGTGTCGCCTTTATCATTTCGGGAGAACCCTTTATTTATTAGTAACAAGGTCTCATCCTTCGTTACATTAACAAGGTCTCATCCTTCGTTACAATATCCAGCGGCAGATTTGAATCAAAATTTGCGAGTACAGATGGGTCAAGTTTTGAATGTCCGATCTTTTGTTGACAGAGTTGTTCTTTGTAATGTTGATAATTTCTTTCATGAGTCTTTTATGTCAGTTATTTTCACATTCCAGTACTTGAGCATTCTCGAAGTCAAAGGTATGTCCTTTAGTTAAAGTGTGGAAAGCTAGAGCTGACTTGTTGATGCTCTTGGAATTTACATACTGTTTATGTCCATTTATGCGTTTCTTGGAATGTTGTTAAGATTCGCCAATATAGAATTCGGGGCAATTTTTACAATCGATCTTATAAACAGTAATAATTTTATCTAAAGTGGCTACCTTTGCTTTCAGACTGGTGAACAGGCTGGACGTGTTATGAGACACTTTATAGGCAATGGATATCCCCTCTTTATTTAGAATGTTACGAATGCGTGACGAGAGGTCCTCGACAAGAGGGATGGTGCATACTATTTTGTTGTTGTTGTCCATTTGGTTCCAGTTGATACTGTTATACCATTTTTCAACTCTTTTACTTTTTATTTCATTTATAAGTTTAACCTTTGATTTCGAGAATGCTCAAGTACTGCAATGTGAAAATAACTGGCATAAAAGACTCATGAAAGAAATGATCAACATTACAAAGAACAACTCTGTCAACAAAAGATCGGACACTCAAAACTTGAGCAATCTGTACTCTCGAATTTTGATTTAAATCTCCCGCTGGATGTAGAGATCGATCTATTTGAATTACGCATAACTGTCAAGTTTCCACTTCCGATACTGTCGTCATGTAACGTACACGTAGTGAGGATAGTAAAAAATGTAAGTTTCCATTTAATTCAAACCTAGCCCTTGTATCTCTCTTAATTTGTTCACATAATAAATTATAAATAAGTAGCTGGTCAATTAAAAATAAGTCACTGGACCAATTGTAGCCAATATATTTATAAGAATTTATATACCCTCGATCCGCGGACGCGGATCAAGCATAAATAAATACGTATCACTTTTCCCAGGGTACCGTTATCCTGAACTAGCCAGCGCAGCTAGTCGCCCCACACACCCGTATACCCAGGCATAGCCTACACGCCACGTCAGCCAAGTCAGGGAGAGCTGCAGGGTTTTTCCCAAAAACCACGAATCCTCCCTGACATGTGCCCCTTCCACCGAGGTACGTATGCATATTTCGGGTATATAAGGACCGGGTTGTGAGCTCAAAAGTCAGTCGGTAACTGGGAGACGAGCCAGTGAGATAGCCGGGACTTTGTCGCGAGTCCCCTAGCCTATCTCTCTCTCTCTCCCGAACCTCTCAGAGGCTCCCTTGTCGCGGGGTGACCTCTAATCTACTGTACACCGCCAAACCTACCGATTATTAAAATCAAACCTCTGTCTTCAAACCAGTGTCTTGGACTTCCATCTCAGAAACCTCTCCCTCGAAACCTCTCCCCGTATCTTGGCCCAACACCTCGTCGAGAGCATCCACCAATGCTTAGGGGTTTTTAGTATAGGATAATCGGGATCCACGCGGTTTGTCGCCCTTAGCTGCTCCAATCGTCATCCCCGTTGCAATACCGCCATCATCGAAACCCGCGTACCGCGAAACCCATCGTCGCCGCTATCAACCTTATCTCCGCTATCCCCTTCCCTCACCCCCTTCCCGTGATACGTCTGAACCCGTAAGAACCAGAGTATTAGAATGTATTAATTTATAGCCTGAAGATGGCCGGCCGGGCCTGGCCGAAACGTCACCCTTTTTGAATAAAGAAAAAATTTCAAAATGACCTAAACCAACTAAACATCATACTACACGTAATGAATAATTTTGTTGATTATTATAATTTTTGATTATCCTTATCATCATCATTAACCTCAGGTCCCTAATGATTTCAGATGATCCGACTATTTCGGGATGTTCGAAGATTGAGGGTTTACTGGATACATCGCACTCTCAGAATCAAAGTGTAACATCTCAAAAGAACTAGTTTTCGGTAATTTGCTTTCGAAGAAAAGTAAATAGTACTCCTAATAGTAATAGTTTTTGTGAGAGTTTTGAAGGATCGGATTTTTTTCTCGACCCAATTCAAACTTGATCCAAATTCAAACTCGGGTTTGAGAAACAGGGGGGCTAGTACAATTCTAGCAAATGTTTTATGTTATCATACCCCTGATCGTAAGACTGGCGCCTCACATCTTTATAGACACACATACATATTTGGTAGACAACCAACAAAAATTTCCTTTTTGTTCTAGTTTCACCTCGAGTGTCTCTACAACTTGGAAGTACATTGAACGCAGAGAATATCAAAGAAGGCGATGATGTCTACTTCGAATGTCAAGTTCGAGCGAACCCCGAGCTACACAAAATTACTTGGCAGCATAATGTGAGTAGTCTTTTTGAACCCTTATAGGTGTAAGTGTAATTTGTTGTCTTGTAACCAGTTTTGTAATAGTTCGATGGGAATGCACACGGATAGAGACCTACACGCACCACGCCGCAGCGTTTCGAAACGGCCTAAAAGGCGCACAAAATAGCGAAATGCTGATTGTGTTAGGGTTAAGTTGAAGTGTCGTCGTCGAGTAGACGGAAATGCGTCTTCCCAGTCTGCTAGTGCGCTTGGGTTATAGAAAGCTGGGAATGCGCCTGCACGGAATATGTGTTCGGGCAATGTCAAGTCTGCTAGGGCAACTGCTGCTGAGTGCGGCCTAATTTATTCGGGCACTTGATGTCCTAGGACTTGAAAGTGCCCGAATACGTACAGTCTGTCACCACCCACCACCGACTTACTGCCGCGATCACTAAAATGGCGAGTTTGGGTGCAAAAAATAGTCATGAAAAACCGGGTAAAACATGCTTGCGTTATATTTAAAAAAATTTCCAATTTGCCCCAATACGTCATTGACAAGCTTACGCATAAGAGTGCACCACGTGAAAATTGATTTATCAACCCCTTTTCTCACAGTCATGGTTGAATTTATGAATCCTTCAAATCTAGAAACAGGAAAACTGGATGTATCCTTCCATGAATAATTGATCTGCCTTAGTGTAGCATATTTTCCAGTTGTTTGACATAGTTTCCATCAAAAACAATCGATAGTCAAGCGTTGGCATTTGCATCTTGCCGTTTCTCTGATTTCGGAGAAAAAAAGGAAGTTATTGTAATTACTCCAAAAATGAAAAGTTGAGTTTTCACTGAATCTCCACGTTTCGAAGTCAAAATAATCACCTCCAACTATTGTGAGGATGACGTCTGTATGTATGTAGCATGTATATATATGAATGTCATTGTAAGGTGTTTTCCACAAAAACGAAGGAAGTGAGGACTGCTCTTCACATTACCCTACGGCGTAGTCTTTGATCGTCACTAAATACTCACAGAAAGAATGATTTACTCGAATAGACTCGGAATTTGGGCGCCAGCCATCTCAGGATGTCAATCTGAATTTAATTAACAATAAAATAGACGATGATTAGCGGGAATCAGAGATTTACGACGGCTGAGCTCGGCTAAGACAGAATAAAGCGGAATAATACGGTAGAGGGGATGGGTTTGCCAAATTAAATTGTTACATGTTATGACCGTGAGGGTGAAGAAGGTTCCACAACACAACATACATTATTAACGAAAGAAAGGAATTATGGGAACAGAATCACATATGAAATGTGCCACATCGTTAAAGATAATTCCACCGTAAATCAACGTAGTGATGTAGATAACCTGTGTGCTACTTACTATGGTCTATTTTAATCTTGTGTTTGTTACGTCTGGCCCCACAATCCATACGTCGCCTACCCTCACATACCCTTACATACCCTCACACACACTCACACGCACACTTACAAGGGGAACCCGCCTGAGTCCGGGTGACCGATTCGAACGAAATTTATACCACAGGTAGGGTCCACCCAGGAGTGTAACAGGTGCAAGTTATATCACCCAACTCTCAGCCGTTCTCGAGATAGAAAAAATCGATCATTTCCAAGTGTTCATATACTATCCGTGTTCGACCGGATTCAACGAGCGCGTAGCGTAGTCGGCAACGTCTCCGCTTCGTAAGCGATAGATCGCTGGATCGAATCTCGGCGCGTGCACTTTTTTTTCCTTTTTTTTTTTGTTTTTTTTTTTTCAATTTCGTTATTTCTATTTATAATATAACTTGCACCTGTTACACTCCTGGGTGGACCCTACCTGTGGTATAAATTTCGGTCGAATCGGTCACCCGACTCAGGCGGGTTCCCCTTGTGAGTCCGCTGTTTTCGGATTGTACATTTTGGTAAATTGTGTTTGACCCAAAATGGTTGTATGGGGCAGAATGATACATTGCGTGAATATACAGCTTAATGCGCCTGAAACAGTCCATTATATTCATTCATTCTTCCCGGTGATTAAAGGCTGTATTTCCACCAACCAACCCTCTTTGGCTTGCAACTTTTACGCCTGTGACATGAATCTAATTCATCTTTCGGCAAAATAACCAAAAATGGCCAACACAAAACTGAAAAGGCCAATGTAAATGGAAAGGCCGTGATCTCTGCAGCAAATGAGGTAATCGCTAGAACTCTTTAAATTGAAAACGCCGTTTACAAGTATGGTGTGAATTTTCCATACTCTGTATGAATGTGCCCTGTCGTGGGGGCACTTTGATGCAAATCACACGATACACAAAATTGAAAAAAAAATTCATCCTACATAATCTGAACCAAAATCATGATGAGTATGAGAAACAAGAATGTGTTCGGTAACATCTCACGATAAAATAAATGTGAGAGGTTTTTGATCGTTGTGTGTATAATAGGTGGGTGAAATCATGGGTGTGACGATCAAGTTTTGGACGGTTACTCTTATTGGATGATGTTTCGAGCATGGGCGACAATTTTAGAATTCTGTATCATTTTCACATTACAATTAGATGTGAAACAGATTTTTTTTTTATCGTACGATCTGGATTTATTTAGTTTAAACCTTAGCTTCTAATCAGAGCACATACTTTATGGTGATTTTTATTGTCGATACTAAATTTGAGAACAATTACTTATTCTACACGCACGGAAATTTATAGATTTAAAATATATCAAGAAGGAGTATAGATTTGATATCCTGCATATACTTCATATATATTTAAAATTCTTCCATTTTTGCCGCTATTAGTCTATAAAATATATATACAGGGATGTATATTTTATATATTCTATGTATGTACGATACATATATGTTTTAATACATATTTCATGCACATTTTATCTCTGAAATTATCTCTGAAATATGTATCCAAAGATCTGATAGAGTTTCGAATCAATAGATATGTATATATGTTGAAAATGCATTTAGATAAGTAAAGAAAATATAAGTTCCATGCATTCATCAAACAGTAGGATGATTGTATTTGGCAGATATACCAGAAATATAGAGGTAGATATAATAAAAAAGTATCTCTTGAGTATGAAAAATACTTGCATCGATCTATCGCGAATTTTGTGATGATGTATTTGCAGATATTTTGGTTATGTATCCGGAATATATGACAAATCTGTTCCGCGTATATGTCAAATATACTCAAACATACTTCAGATTAAGTATTTTGCGCATGTATGAAAGATATATTTGAACGAATAAACAATATGTGAACTCCATGTATTTATTTTATATGCGTAACGAAGTATCCACCTCGTATATCGAACATTTAAAAAGGATATAAATTTGCGTGTATGTTGTATATATCCATAGCATATATCATCCACATATATCAATTGGATATATATGATATGCAAATTCGATATATAGTGATACATAACAAATCTATGTTTTATACATAAATTTTTAGGATACACATTGGCATATATACTGTGATGTATTTTTTTCCGTGTGGGTAGGTGCCAACGTTGGAGCAATTTCGCAACCTGACACGTGGCTTTTGAGATTATGTTAATCTAAAATTTTTTAAGGATTCTACGTTACTTTAAGTTATTTCAAACAAAAATAAAGGAAACCCGGAAGTTGAGAACTCTTTTTTTTTATCTAATTTCTGATCTGGAAAGGCAAAGTCTAAGATGTTAACGGTAGGCTTTATAGCAGCGAAGTGACCGAGGATGAGTTTCCGTCCTGGTAGGTTAGAGTTTAGCTCGCGATTCGAAGTTGGACCTCGGTTTTTCGATATTTGAATTTTCCTTTTCAGATCAGCAAACAGATTTACATAGTGGAGCGTGAAGACTGATTAATCTATCTATATCGGTTCTTTTATTACACGTGTTATATCTAGCGATGTTAATGATTTCCTTAACAAGTCGGTTATGATAGTTGGATTCTTTAGTTACCATTTGTGTATTATCAAAGTCGAAACTGAGACCCCAACTTAAGGCATGATCCGGTAACGCTGATTTTGTTGTGTCTTTAGATTGGATACTATATCTATGGTATTAGATCCTTTGGTTAAGCATTGTTTGGTCTGACCAATGTAGCATTTATCACAGCCATTATAGTCAATTTTATAAACCAAGTGAGATTGGTCTGCAGTATTTACTTTATCTTTTAATCGTGTGAATAGATTGGCACAGGTATTGGTGATTTTGAAAATAACATTAACATTATGTTTCGATAATACTTTGCGAATCCGTTTCGACAATCTTTGAACGTAGGGCACAACCGTGCCCACATAGAAAAATAAATATCAGAAATATGTGCTAGTTATATATTTATGACTAGATATATTCATAAGATATACTACTAATATATCGTATATATAATTAATAGTCGAATTATATATTGCACCTATATATTTTGATCATATATTAGCTCGATATATGAAAAGTATACCTGTAGTATACTCACAAAAATAAAACAAATATATTGTTAATATATGAGTGTAACAGTTGAAAATTGGCCAAAAAAAAAATGTATAGTTCATACATATTCGGTACTTCGGAAATTATACATTTTGACTATATATTGGATTGATGTAGAAAGAATATATCGATGATATACCCACAAGAAGGAAACAAATATATTATTATTATATTAGCATAACAGTAGAAAACTGTCCGCAAAGAATACGTATATTTCATGAACATTTAATATTTCAGAATTGTATATTTTGACAATATATTAGATTGATGTGAAATAGTTATTTCTGCGCTACCTCCGTCGGGAAACGATGCGTGGAAAGTTTTTCCACGCACAAGTGCGTGGAAAAACTTTCCACGCACCGTTATCCCCACTCCGGGCGCGCAGAAAATTGGAAGTATGGCTCGGGCGCAGATAGGGACACAGTGACTTGTGCTTGTGTGTCACACTCGCCTGCGGCTCGTGTGTCCCACGCGCACCCGTCACGCGTCCCTTTTTCTACGCCCTTGCCATACAAATAACTATTAAGATTTTTGTTGTTCAAACACCACATTTGATGATCATATACACAATAATCGTACACTTTCGTGAACGCTCCAACGCTTCAATGCTTGAAAACTGGCAGCTTGGCGCGCATTCGAGTACACCTGGCGCGACGTTTCGGGCCATATCTCGAGAACCCCTGAAGCTATCGCAAAAAACCTGAGCATTTTTCGAAAGTAGAAGAAATGGGCAAAAAATCTTATCACCAGGTCCGATACTTAATTTTGACTTCCTGACCTTCTAATTGTCGCGTGAAAAAAAAAACCTATCCGGGTTGCGGTTTTCGGTCGATTTAAACAATGTTACGGATGTTTTGGCCATGATTGTTGGTAATAAATCTGTTCGTCCATTCATTACCTTCATTTTGATCACCAGATCGCCGTCTTAGCTAATCTCAAACCCAAGTTATGAGCCTTTTTGTCGGGTGCTGCGCGCGAAAAGGGCCGCCGCCATATTTGTATGAAGGGCACGGTTTTTTTTCTTGCAAAGATCATTTTTGGGTACCATTTTCGATCCCCTAGACCACATAAAAATTTCAGCCGGTTGTACCATCGGGTAATTAAAAACTTTTTCTTGGCCACTTAGCGGCTCCCGGCCGCAGCACTAGTAGGTTTATGAATTTTTAGGTAGAAAATAGATTTTTTTCCGGCACAGGCATGAACAAGTCACTTTTTGACGCCTGTTTTCGGCCCATACAGTGGCACTTTATATGGCTAGTTGTCATGCGCAGTTCCTGACTCCTGTTGCGCGGTACGAACTGCGCATCTCAGAGCTGCTACACAAAAGTATTAAACGACAGTTGAGTGACTCTTCATGCCTTTGCCGGAAAAAATATCGTATGGGGCGCGTCCGTAAAGTAACTGTTTGGCGAGGTTATGTTTTTAGTACTCTCCGTTGGCTTGACCTTAGGCTCGCCGGGTAAAACCAATGGCTCGTACGAAAAACATAACCTCGCCCGAAAACAGTTACTTTGCGGACATGCCGCGTAATATCCTATTGGGGGGAATGGAGTTATGAATCTTCAAGCTAATGCCTGCGGTTTTTGTTACATACTTTCCGTTAATCCATCCATTGACCAAGTTGTTGTTCGATTTTTCAATATCTTTAGTGGGGTTAGATGTGAGGACTTGGTAAGTTTTAGTGTCATTTAGCATTTCAGTTGTTTTGGACAAATATTCATCAGTGTTAACTATTACTGTAGTATTTCCTTTGTCGGCTTTGATTACCGTTAGCTCCGGATGGTCATTGAGAAAGCGCTTGGTAGTGTTGAAATCACTCAGTTGCGGTTTTTTTTCTTCATTTAATTGTGATTTTGTGATGTGGGAGACTACTTTTTGCGTTACTTCACTGCGAATACTATCTTGATCCTTTAAACTTTATACTTTATCCGATAAAATGAAGTGAAAATTTACCATTGGGTAGTCTTTACAGACCTTCGAACGAAAAGTGTATCAATGTCCCCCCACTCCCCCTACAGGCAGGGTTATCCTTTGGTTGGGTTGAGACCTTTCCTTTCAGTTTTCGATCTACTCTCAAGTTCCACTGTCGGCCAGCCTGTCGCAGTCCGTAGAGTGACTTCTTTAATCGGCATACGTTTCCTCCAGCGTGTAGAGCTTTCAGCAATTTACTTGCTTTCTTTCCCAGTTCCGATTGCCTCCCCTCGTTGAGAATTATTTTTTCAAGCATCGCTCCCATCTGCTGCGGAATCTCCATAATGACTTCTTCTTCTAACTCTCGATTCAAATAGGTCGTAACTACGTCGAGTTGATGGACAGTGAGTTTGTATTAATTCGCGACTCCCATCAGCAGACAAATGGTGTCCAGGCGGGCCACTGGAGCAAAAGTGCGATGATAATCGACTCCATATCTCTTTGGCCACGATTCGTGCCTTGTGTCGCTCAATAGACCCATCCGGTCCATATTTGTTCGTCAAGACAAGACGACTCAAAACGACGTTCTGTCTGACGTCCTTTTTGACGATATCTAAAGTATCGTTTTTGACGAGACTAGTGACTTCAGATAAAATAGCGCGTTCCCAGTCTTCTTTCTCTTCGGATGACATCGCCTCCTGGACGGAAACCTCAGCTACTCCAGCGAAGACGTCGGCGTCCTGCTCTTCATCCCATACGTCACTCGCAATCTCTGAGATTTCGGTGTCAGTGTCGCTATAAGTCAAAACATTAAAAGCGGGAGGAGTTGTAATGTATTGAGTATTATAGATACACACTTATATTCCCGTATTCCGGGATACTTAATCCTGACGCGTCTGGGTCACTTACTAGGGTCCCAGCCGCGTACCTGTTCGCATGTCGTGTATTATTGTGGTATTATATTAAATTATTGTTAGCGTATATCTGTGTTCGTTCTTGACCTCACTCAGCATAACAGTAACTTTCGAAACCAAATGCTGATCAAGCCCATACTGCACCGACGTAACTGACAGATTTTGGGATATGCAGCAGCAAATGTACGTTGAATTTCATGAATTCCTTACCGTACAGTGTTTCTGTGCCCTGGACGAAATTCCGTATGGCTTCTTCAGCCATTGCAAGGTTTCTACCATTTATTTCTTCAGCCAGCAGTTTATGCATCGCAACAAAAAGTAGTGAACAATGCTTGTAATATGGCAAAGGGAGCAAATCCTTCAGACAGGGTAATGAATAATACATCAGAAAACTCTTCAACTCCGATGCCTTCCACAGTTTAATATCGTTTATTGATTGAGGAGTGCGTGTGATCTCTGATGGAGCTAGAATTTCGGTTAACCGTTTATCCAATTGGGCCTTTCTCTCTGCGTTGAGATACCAAGCACGGTCACAGTTACTAGGATTGAACTACGCCTGGATTAACATCTTCACCACTCCAAGTAATTCGGAATGCATATACTCCGGCGGAAATGATAATGGCCGGTTCCATCTCAATTATGTGATCGTTGTAATTTGAGCTTAGTAAAGGCAAAACTGCAAACTGTCACAACTGACCCAGGTCTACCCTACGGCCGGTTTCGGCTTCCTTTTTGCTGCACACGGAGACCCGTAGGTAGGGATAAAACTGCCAGTTAGGCGGGTGTCTGCTGTGTTGGTGGGGATACCGGCTGTAGTACGTCAACAGGAGGAAACTCGTATGCTATAAAAATTCGCGATATTTGAAAAATCATAACTTTTTTCAAGGAGCTTGGCGGCAAACGAAACTTGCGCGAGAAGTTAGTGCTTTTTGTGGACTATTCGAGAAAAAATCAGCGATCGAATCGAAAAATATGCAATTGCCGAAAATCGTGGTTGAATTTCTTCACATTATTTTACTTTATGTCGAATAACTTTGGCATTTTTCAACCGATCATCATCATCTTGGTACCGCCTGAAAGAGGACAGAAATACGCAAAAGACAGAAATACGCATTTTGAAAAAAAGATGACTCAAATCCGTCCATTGGTCGGAAAGTTACGGCCGTTTGAACGAAAAACAAAATTTTCTAGATTCGTACAAAGGCGTGTTCGTCAAAAAATGAAAATAGCCGTACAGGCGGACCAAATTTTTTTACAGCAAAATAAAAAAATACGGGTCTCCTTAAATTCGTTGAAGAATGACATACATTTTTTTCGCATCGTTTGCATTTTTCGTCCCCACCTGGCTGCCTGATTTGAGATGGAACCGGCCTATGGCGAAACAACACCCAAAATGGAACCTACAAAATCTGAAAAAAGGATGCTTCCCAGTTGAAGAGCAAGGAACAGTTGAAGAGATGGGAGGAACAAATTCAACAAGGTGGTTCCACGAATGATAAATACGCAACGAGTGATACATGGACCCATGATCGCTTCGTAGAACTCTCTCAATCCAACCAACAAGTCACGACGAGGAACTTGCAGCAATGGGCTCTAGCTGCTGCCAGCCAATTTCGTGAATTGAAATTCAAGGCGTCTGATATGTGGGTCCAGCGTTTTAAAAGAAAATACCGAATTTGACAAAGGAAAATAATAAAATTCGTGTCAGAGAAAGAAACCACGACAATGGAAGCGACCCTTGCTGCGGCAGAAAAGTTTTGAATTCATACACGAGCCATCATCCCAAACCACGACGAAAATTTTGTCATCAACACCGACCAGAGAGGTATTACGAAAAAAAAAAAAATGATTGGTTCATATCAGAGTAAACTATCAGGCACATAATATAGTAACATTCCGTTCTTTTTCTTTAGGGTGTCAATACCAGTCAACCTACAACCGAACTCTCGCCGAGCAGGGATCGGAGGTAGTGTTTGTACAGCGGAAGGATATGAATAAAGTCACACACTCGTACACCGCACAATACGCCATGACCCTATCCGGAAAACTAATACCAACCGTGTTCGTCTGTTTGCAAGAGACAACAGGCAAATTTGGACCAAGGGTGCAAAAATCAGTAGACGTGTATGCGGAATTATGTACGAACGTTACCATTACATCCTCGAGGTCCGGTAAGCTGACAACAGCATTATACAAAGATTTCCTTATCGACGTGGTGGAGCCGTACGTGAAGGAGAAATTCCTATTCATCATCGATTTTTGGCGTGGACAAACAAATCCGGTCTTGTATGATGAGTTTTTCACGGATGAAGAGGATTTTTTTTTTACGATTTATTAGGATTTATTATGCCGTAGCCTAGAATAGGCCAAAGGGAAAATGAAAGAATTACAGGACAAAAATTGTTTACAGAGAGATACATACATACAGGTTATTGTCATAGACAGAATAACTTAGAAAATAGAAATAAATAAGTAAAATAAGTATAAAATGAAAAGATAGTAAGAAAGAGGATGCACCAACGTGCACCATAAAAGTCATCCCACCGAAGTGCGCTCCATTAGTGCAGCCATGCGACGTTTATTTCTACCGGCAAGTGAAGAACCTCATAAAAAGGTTACAGAACTGCGCCTACATTATCGAACGTAACAGGGAAATAAATTCGAGAGAAAATTGCATTAAAATTCAGTCGCTCGTGCACCATCAGTTGTCAGCACCAATTTTCTGCGATATGTTGAAATACGCGTGATTTGCGGCCAAATTGTGCGACGACGGACATCGTTCATGAACGTGAACCAAGTCTGCTTTGCGGTAGATGTTCTACAAAAACCCTGCGAGCGCTAAAATACGGCATTTATCACCTGCGCAAGATGCCGCAAGAATGACTGTTTCTCGTGTTTCTACGATCTGTATCACCCTACTTCGTGCAGTCCTTCTGTGTTGCTATACGTCCAATCAAATGAGAGTAATCTCCGAGCGGCTGAATACTACTCCCGTGGGCTTAGCTTGAATAAAGTCCTAAGAACACATGTGAATCCGTGAGGAGATCGAAGGGAAGAAGCGAGATGATGAGCTAATAATTGATTTATTATTGACATTCAAAAACCAAATATACTAATAACAATCTAATATAAAATACTACTTCAATCAACGGTAAAGATAATATTGAAGTAATATGATTATGAGGATTGATGGGAAAGGAATGAGTCAAAGAGCGCGTCACCCCGGAGTCACGGTGAGGTCAGCTTCAGATTGACCTGCCACGGGTATTCTAGTACGACGATCGGTGCCTAGCCAGGGGACCGGGGGAAGACGTATCAGCTGTACTCATTTCTTTATTCAACCCAACAGGAGTGGCCCGTTCCGGTAGAAACCTTGAGTACCTTCAACCTTCCAAATCCACGTCCCTGGACTTACTCTACCGTCACGTCAAGGTACTGGCCCGTCGCACTAGGTTTGACGTCACGTGAACTCCGGGGTGGCTGGGCACTTTGACCAGCAGCGCTCACCTCTATGGCGGATTTTGACTGAGGAGCAACTCCCGCAGTACCCCTTAAATATACTTCGGGTTGCTCTAATTCCGTAAACTATTGATGTGGTAAGCCCGATATCAGCAGTTTATGGAGTGATTGCCGCTGGATTGACTCATCCCTTGTTTATCCTACTTTCAGGCAAGCGAGCGTGTGCAAGACGACGACTAACAAGGAGAGTAGGGACCTTCGATGTCACGGATCGGGTTCCCGTTTCACGTGGTGAAAGCTTAAGACCTCCGAATTAACGTGGTTTTTGATTTTTGATCTAATACGCCTTGGTTGCTGAGATATCGCGATTTGAAATTTAGAGATTTTCGGGCGGAGTGGGGCTCGCGCGTCTACTCCGTTGAGCGTGCACACTGGAACCAAGAGCTGGCGTGGCTGGGGCGGTAAGACGACGGACTAGAACGCTGAAGGTTCGCGGTTCGCGTCCCCGCACATTTTTTTTTTTTTTCAATTTATTTTCCATATATCTTTTCAATCTCTCATAAGACTTTGCATGCGCAGGTAAATAAGACAAATCGAAAATATGTATTACCAGTTCTATTTTCAAATATTATACACTGCATGAACGTCAATATGCTATAATCTATATATATATATATATATATAGTATATATATATGTAATAATATGATAGAATGGTTATTGTAATATATTGCATACCCCGACCCACCTGTAGAATTTCCCGTAACACATGAATACCTGGGATATTGCATGCCCTGACCCACCTGCAGGATTTTCTATAACACATAAATACCCGGAATATGTACTCTGATTTTTCTATGAAACAAAAAGGACCTATAAACACTACTGGCTTGCGCATGCAAAGTCTTATGAGAGATTGAAAAGATATATGGAAAATAAATTGAAAAAAAAAAAAAATAATAAAATGTGCGGGGACGCGAACCGGGAGCCTTCAGCGTTCTAGTCCGTCGTCTTACCGCCCCAGCCACGCCAGCTCTTGGTTCCAGTGTGCACGCTCAACGGAGTAGACGCGCGAGCCCCACTCCGCCCGAAAATCTCTAAATTTCAAATCGCGATATCTCAGCAACCAAGGCGTATTAGATCAAAAATCAAAAACCACGTTAATTCGGAGGTCTTAAACTTTCACCACGTGAAACGGGAACCCGATCCGTGACATCGAAGGTCCCTACTCTCCTTGTAAGCAATTATAACATTTGGAAAAAAGGGCCGTTCGTAACACTTCGTTGCTCGAAGATGAAGATATTGAATTGAAAAAAGTTTACCGAATACTTATATACAAATACTAGGAATATAAGTAAGTTTAAAAATAATTTTCAAATCTCCTGTACGGTTTTCTCATAATCCTTGTCTTGTTACAAAATGAGGTATTAAAATTGATTCCAAAATAAACATTTGTGAAGACACATAATTTGATATGGTTTTTTAAATAATTTGAAAAAAAAAAAGAAAAAAAAGTACCTGCGATGGGATTCGTTCCAGCGACCGCGCGCTCACGAAGCAAAGCCGTTGCCGCTGCGCCACGCCGCTCGCGGTCACTTTGCTAACGTAGAAGGTACATAAGGGCTCGGAAATTTTCATAAATTATTTCTCGGAAACGGCTGAGAAGCGCATGTTGATACTTGCACCTGTTATACCTGTGACGTGAACCTTCACGTGTACCGGAGAAGAACCGGATCGGAAACCTACTAACTTGAAGGTCCCCTTGTTAGTCGGCTGGAAGTCGCACTCGAAGCGGTGAGCTGGAAGAAGTGATTTACTCTGGGCCAGCGCGGGCTCTATACAGGGTGTCCCAGAATTAACTAGAAAAAATGATAGGACTAATAGAGGGGGTTGAGCTGAGTAAAATAACTCCAAAAACATGTGGTCTGCGGAGCCGCGTTCGCGAGATACGCGCGCGACGGCTGATGCGGATTATAACAGTTTCAAATTTACGAATTTCAAATCATAACACTCTTGGCATTGAATTTTCGCCAAACACAACAACAAGGATGGATGCTGGAAATGAATAACGCTTTCGAATTTAAACTTTCAACATCAAATTTTATTTTCAGCCGTCGCGCGCGTCGTCAACAAGACCCGTAACCGATGATTCCTGTGTACTCGGTTGCCTACTTGCCGGCGCTCGGTGAGATTTTTTAACCGGCCGTATCTCGCGAACGCGGCTCCGCAGACCACATGTTTTTGGAGTTATTTTACTCAGCTCGACCCCCTCTATTAGTCCTATCATTTTTTCTAGTTAATTCTGGGACACCCTGTATACGCCGTTGGCGGCTGATGCGGGAGTCAGCGCGAGCGTGCGCTATTGGCGTTAAAATAGGTTCCGGAGCGGGAACGCTCGGCATTGGTGAAGCGTCGCGGTGAAGTACGGTAAGCCACCGTTGGTTCCCGATGGCTGTTTGGAGGGACCGTGTATGTTAGGCTGCCTGAATGTAGGCGCTGGTAGGTGTAAGGAGGGTGGCGTGTATGAAACAGGAGACATTAAAGAGAGATACTATTAAATTTAATACTGAATTAACATAGCGATCTGTGAGTTTCTGCCCTGGAAATGTCTGTCGCCAGCATCCCCGGGTGTTATTCAGAACCCTTTGACGTGCGGTAAAATGCAACGTGTACTTACCTGATGTATGTATGTATCTGACCAAATTTTGGTACATCAAAATTTGGTTCATACAAAGTGGAGTTGGCTTTTCTCCACTTTGAACTGATTAGATTTTGGCTCTGAACGGTTTAGTACTTTTAGAACTATTTAAATAACAAAAGTCTCAAAAAAAAAAACATCGCAAATGAAGATATCTTACGAACGGATCGACGGAATAGAATGAAATTTGGTACCACATAGTTTTTTTTGGATCGCTGATCACGAATGTGGAGTCAGTCTTGGGAAATTTGAATTTGGCGTAATACGAATATGCTGCAAAAAAAAAAAAGAAATGAAAACATTTGGACTTGGATGCAACTTGGTACGCATAGGCTTTTTGGGTCATTGATCACGTATTTGAACTCAGATTTGGTACCACATTCAAAGTGGCGAATCTGATTTGCGGGAAGACACAAAAAATTCGAAATCTTATGGCAATTGGTACCGAAGGTTTATTGAACAGCTGATCAAGAATCTGAGGTCAAATTTGCAAAATTTAAAATAGCTGGAAATAAAATAAATACCGGGAAGTTCGAGGGCTGGCTTATGGTCAGCCCAAACCCGCTCGTTTCGTTTCAAGATATTCATTCGTCTTCATCAAATCTCGTCACCACAAGGGATGCTGCTAGTAGCGCATGAAATAATCTTTTCCGCACGCCGTGCGTAAAGTTCGATTGCGTGTAATCGGACTTTACGTGCATTTGTGATGAAAAATTTTGTTCGATACATGTGCGAAAGTTGTTTTTCGACTCGTGAGATTGTCACCCTCGCTTAGCTCGGGCGATAAACCTCCCATTCGTCTCAAAACAAACCTTTCGCACTTGTATCGAAATATACTATTTTGTCTTACCCCCCTTGAAAACGCGTCTTTTCGTGCATGCAAAGCGGGCGGGATCTGCATTATTCCGACCGCTTCCAGGCTGGGGACGCTTGCGCATGCGCACTCGGCGAGCGGGCTGTAATGAAATTAGGTCGAAGCGTATGTAGGGCCTCTTTTCGATAAACAAACGAACCGCTAGTGAATATCATGTCGGTAAGGGAGTCTGCGTCTTGGGAAACATACATAACCTATGTAAAGCAGCACTTTTTCGGTCTATTTCACCGTCACCAGATTTTTTTTTTCCTATTCCAAGCGTTATTTTGCCTACTGAATTTTTTCCGCAATTTTTTGACGATTTGAAGGGGAGGGCCACAAAGTATCGTGTGCACCACGGGCGCAAGGCGATTCTAATACACATTATACTATTTCTCACACCCAGTCTCAAAATGCCCCTTTTCATACCTCTTAAGCGGGCGCAGAACAGATTTTTTCGGCCCTCGGGCGGAAAAGTCGTTTACGCCCGCTGAAAGCGCGCTAAAGAGACTACTTTTCTGCCCTCGCGCGCAAATTCCCGTTTTGCGCTCGCTCACTCGGGCTGAAAAGAGGCATTTCTGCAGACTAGGTGTTAAGAACAAAAATCGTGTGCAACACCGGCGCAAGGCTATTTTGGCGAGTGTGATTGCAGCACACTCACCTTCGGCTCGTGCTGCAAATTTCACACTCGAAAAATAGTTCCTTGCGCCCTTGATACACAATGTACTAATTATCACGTAGTATAGCAGTCGTATTGTCATATCCAGAAGTTTGTAGACTTAAGCCTCGACTAAAGCCTACTAAAGTTTCTGGAGTTCGAGGATTTACTGAATGACGTATATATCTTGAAACGAAGAAATGACAAACCTTAACTATCGATAGTTTTTTTTTTCTTATAAAGACTGCCAGATAACTGGAAATTATGCTGCATTAAGACGGATCAATCAATCATGCAAGAATACACCCAGTTTTCCAAATTTGAGATTTCTCAAATTCAGCAAAAAATTATTACCGAATCCTATGTAGTGCCCCCTTATGCGTAAGATTCTCGATCACATATTGGAGCAAATTAAACCATTTTTTTTCGTTCTTCAAATTTTAGCTGTTCCGCGCTTCTTTCGGGCCGCTTGGAAATAATGTGCGCCGGTCACAGAATACTTTCGGATTGATTCCAATTCCAATCATATCCATGCGGTTACGCAGCAATGAACTAATAAAATCGTATTGAATTCGAACGGATAGCATCGTTTAACAAGAAGAGTAGAGAGGCTAGATGTCGCGATTCGGGTTGCCCTTTTGCGTGGTGAAAGTTGAAGGCCTCAGATTTAACGTGGTGGTTGATTATTGATTCAATGGGCCTGCCCTTACGAAAAAAACCCCTCAAGTTTGAGAGTGAATCTTCAATTTTTGGGGTGAAAACATCAATTTCGGGTGGAAACCCTGAAATTTCGGGGTCAAACCTCCAGTCTTCGGGGTTGAACCTTTGTTTTTTAGGGTTGATCCATCAAGATAAAGGTCAATCCTAAAAATTGGTGGTCAACCCTTAAAATTGAGGGACAACCTCCGAAAATTTAGCGATAACCTTAAAGGCGTTCAGGGTCAACTTGAAAATCGAGGGAAGACCCTGGTAGTTCAGGGTCAATCCTAAGAGTTGAGGAATGGCCCTTAAAATTCAGGGAAGACCCTGAATAGTTGAGACTCAGCCCTGTAAAGTTGAGGGTCACTTTGGAAGGTTGGTGTTCCGCGTCCCTCACAATTCAGATGGCTAAGTTATCCTGAAATCTTTACGGTTTACCGTGAAGCGTTAATGGTATCTAAACCTTGGACCCTGAAGGAAGATTTCCAAGAGTCAAAAGGTTGACTCCGGAATTCAGAGGTCAACCCTTAATGGTTGAGGAGTCAACCCCGAAGCTGGAAAAGTGACGGTGAGAATTAGTTCCCCAGTCGAGGAAAAGCATCAAGTCGAAGTCAACCCTCAAGTCGAGGGTCTCCCTCATTCATGCCCTATTTCAGGGTTAACCCTGAAGTTGAGGGAACCCTCATTTGAGAGCTGGTCCTCAAGTTGAAGGTATCCCTCAATTAAGGGTCGACCGTCAAGTTAGGGGTACGAAATCACCCTGAAAGTTGAGGGGTCAGTTGAGGGTGATATTTTGAGGGGTTTTTTCTGTAAGGGTGGGTTGCTAAGATGTCGCGGTTTGAAATTTTCTACCTTTGGGGAGGCCCCTCCCTAGTCTCCTTGTGATCAGCGTACGTCAAATTGCGGAAGAAGAGTACCTATTAAAAATACATTTATGAATTTTCTAAGAAGCAGAGCGCAACAGATGAAAATTGTAGAATTGATTTTTCACCCCACCTGCACGGAAAGTACGACTTTCGGCCCGCTGCGTGAACGGAAAGGCGTACTTTCCGATGCAGGGGGTGGTGAAAAATAGTATACTACCCACGGGTGTGAAAAAGGCCATCCCAAACTGCGTTCTTGCCAACCTCGCCTGCGGCTCGGGTGTCAATCTCACATGCAGTTTGGAATAGCTTACTTTCCCTCCCTAGGTGTGTAATATACTATTGACGTGGCAAGAAAATGATTACGGCTGTCGCTGCGGAGAAGTGATATTACCTCGAAATATATGGGGCATTCCATATCAACTCGACCAATGATTTACCCTCACCATTTTTGATTCACTTCATAATTTTTCATACAATTCTGCGAACTCAAAAAAGCACTCCCAAATTTTTATCAGATTTTTTCCGCAAACCGTTAATTTTTTATCATTATTCAACCAATTTCAAAAACGGTTTTCTTCAGAGATCTAAAAAAATCTCAAAAGTCTAGTTTTTCATTCCGATCATTCTGACACCTGGACCATGATGGGGAAATTTTTTTTTTCGATTTTTTTCAGCACTTTTAATATTTTGAACCAACAAAACGCCATGTTGCACGTTACAAAAATTCCCCCCAAAAATATCAAAAATTCAATGGTCGGTTCTATGAAGATTTTTGTTGACCACAGAGATTATGGAGATTTTTTGAAGAATTTTCGTAACGTAACACATGTCGTTTCATTGGTTCGAAATGCTAAAAGTGCTAAAGAAAAATCGAAAAAAAATCGCCCCATCACGGTCCAAGTGTCAGAATGATCGGAATGATGAACTAGATTTTTGAGAATTTTCTGAGATTTTTGAAAATATCTGTTTTGAATAATAATAAAACATGAACGAATAAAAATGAACGAAATGAAATGATATTTGAGTACACGACTTTGCCTGCAAAGTTAAAATTTGAGTGTGGTGCCGATAAGGTCCTTCCCTTCAATTACAAGAAGCGCACTGATAGAGTCAATGATCAGAAGAATTTGCGGGCGAGCATGGTGGTCTCATGGTGTAAGTCCCCGGATAGGCAGCGGGAGACCCGGGTTCGATTCCCGGCCGTCGCAGTAAATTTTTCTGATCAAAAATTTTTTTAAAATGAACGTTTCGTGGGAAAAATCAGAAAGAATTTGGGAGTACTTTTTTGAGTTCGCAGAATTGTATGAAAAATTATGAAGCGAATCAAAAATGGCGAGGGAAAATCATTCGTCGAGTTGACATGGAATGCCCCATATATTGTCAAAAGCTAGTGAAATAGAAGGCACCTTCAAAAGGTCTTAATGTATATTCCTATTTACAGGCCATGGTGCTGCTGCAGAATTTTTCTGCTGGAATTATAATGAGTACGAAAAGCCTTGTTCTACAAAGTATCGGAAGGGATCATGCCGGAAACTACACGTGTGTTGCAGCGAATGAACGTGGTGAAACAACGAGCCCCATCGTCTCACTGAGGATTCAATGTGAGTCCAAAAAGATTAAATAATCATCATCACCACATAGCCTGCTTCAATTAGGACACTTCTGGAAAACAAGCGAAACTTCAGATAATTAATATCAATTTTATAAATACTTGGTTTGGTTCGAGATTTTTACTGCACAGAACGTACGATAGCCACAATCATTTTCGAATGTGATTTGAAATTTATGAGATACCTAAATAGGTATTAGTCATAGATGGCCGGTTCCATCTCAAATCACCCAGTAAGGTGGGGACGAAAAATTCAAACGATTCGGAGAAAATGTACCTTTTTCATTCTTCAACGGACTTAAGAAGCGCCGTTTTTTTTCATTTTGCTGTAAAAAAATGTTGCTCGCCTGTACGGCTATTCTCATTTTCTGACGAAAATGTTACGATCGCACTTTAGCTATCGTACCTAAATTAATTTTTCAATTCTGATTTTCATTTTCCCCCGAGCAAATAATGCATTGTCTTAACATATTATGAATATTGTATTTCTTTTAGTTATTTATCACCTCCTTGACTGGCTAAACAGCACGTACTCCCCGATAACTAGGCTAAGATAGTGTTACAAACGGTCAGTACTCGGAACCATGGGGTTTTGCTGACGCTGAACACCCATGCTCCGCCTATACCCCATTCAAAGTATAGTATATTATGCTACAAGGGAGGAAAGAGCGCGATTTTCGTCGAGTGCGAGGTTTGCTGCCCGAGGCACGAGCGAAGCGAGTGCAGCGAGGGCAGCACGAACACGAGGTGAAAATTGCGCTCCTCCCGTGTGGCATATGCTATTTTTCACCCGACTTCGATAAAATGACCTTATTCCGTCGCTGTAACGCGAGTGGAAAGTAGGTAGTCAATTTTTGACCAGAAGGAAGAGAAGTGATTAACCGGGCAGAAAAGTAAATTGCCCGGCTATTAATTTTTTTGCCCGGCAATCTACTTTTTTGCCCGGCAATCGACTTTTCTTCCCTCTGGTCCAAAATTGACGACTTTCGACCCGCGTTTCAGGGGCGAAATACGGTCATTTTATCGCAGTCGGGTGAAAACTTCTTTTCGAAATTGTTGATCTTCATAAGAATGAATCTCAAAATCCGTTAGAGATAAGACTTCACCTAATCAACTATCCATTAAGGAATGTCTGTTGAGTGAATGTTGATAACCATTAAGTTTAAATTAATCATTAATAAAATTATAAGTTACTGCGTGGAGACTATAGCCGCTGGAGGTGGAGTAATGAGCCACAGCACGCGCACGGGGACTCATAAGTAAGTCCCTACGCCTAGCCAATTAAGAGGCGAGAAAAGTGCTGAACTTGCAGTTTGGCCGGAGCGCATTAATACACTTAGAGTCCAGCTCAGGAGCTCCGCGCTTGAAAATTCGTCTTTCATCCACGAAGTCACATAGTGTGCGGATCGTAGAGAACCGGAATAAAAGCTTAGAGTCACATAGCCGCCCTGAGAACACTTGTGTTAGCACAGGATCACGGGCCGAAGGAACTCTAGTCTCGAAAACCATAGTATATTATGTGGCATGCCCGTAAAGTAACTGTTTTTTCGGCTCGCCAAGTAAAACCAACGGCTCGTACGAAAAACATAACCTCGCGGAACAGTTACTTTACGGGCGCGCCCCATACGATATTTTTTGCGGCACAGGCATTGAAAGTCACTTCGACGCCAGTTGAGATCCGAACTCTGCATCTACCATGACGGTTCTGCCGCGTGCCCAGTCGGCTCAAAAGGCAGTTCTGCGCAAGCGCAGTCCAACCTCGACTTGTAAAGTCTTTTCACGTCGAGGAGAACCACGTTATAAAGACTTTCCATGTCGAGGAGGAGACTTTTTGTGTCAGCTCTGAAGTCAGACGTATAAAGCGCCACTTTACGGGTCGAAAACAGGCGTCGAAAAGTGACTTTTCAATGCCCGTGCCGTAAAAAATTCTTTTATCCAACATCATTATAAAACACTGAAGTTCGATTTTAATCAGTGTATAGATAAATCAAGTTCTGCTCTTCCAAACGGAAGGTAAATTTAAGTAATTATAATATTCTCAATTTATCATTTTCAATTCACTTTATTTTACTTTCCACACTAATAGAATCAGTGCTTAATGATTCTTCGCATTAGAATTCTATCACAATAAATTCTCGTAACTACAAGCGACTGAACTGAGACTCGATACGTTACACAGTGGCGCATTTTCACGAATTCGTGGCCAAGAATGAAAATAAAAATTTTCCCATGCAGGTATAACGACCACAGGGATTGGTTAAGAACTAAATTCTGCGTCATGACCTGACTGTCCCGACCCTTTGTTCCTCATAGTCCTGTAGATATTTCAGTTCAAAGTCGACCTTTGGCGGTGACGGTCGTACACGTCAGCCGCGCTGTGTTATTAACCGCAAGTTTGAACATTTATAGAGTTGTTATACAAAGTGATAATCAATTTCTGCAAAATGGATGCCCTTCCTCAAGGTATGTAGAAAATGTTGCCTACTTAACAATTAAAAAATATTATTTGTTGTTCATGTTATCGTAGTTTAACGATAGTCGTGTAAAGTGTCTTTGTTCCGAAGTAAATATTGACTTTGCATAGACTTTTAGTATCCACTCACAAGCGATCACACATTGGTTTTTGTCTTAAATCGTAGCTTAGAATCTCACCTTTCGAATGGCGTGTATATGAAACTGCGCAAACGTGCGCGGCGTGGTCCAGAGCGATTTTTGTGAGCATACGCGTGATCCGAGAAGGCCCCCAGCGCTCGTTCGGCGCGGGCGCAGGCGCATGGTTAGCCGAGCTGGGTCAGTAGATCGCCTACCTGAGCTGCAGCTGCTTGACCCTACGCGGACTCGGTCGACTGGTTTTATACTCTGACAATAGATTCGAAATATAATATATTGTTAGCGAAAAATTCGGATACCTGATTTTGCTCACGTAGAATTAGTTTCCGCGAAGGAAAAGGATTCATGATGAATTTAGCATTGTATTCGGAGCACTAAATCTATTCTAACGAAGTATATGACCAGGTGCACAAAGTTTAATCCTTATTCGCATTATTATACCATTAATTTATCATCAATAATAAATCATATTCTTTCTTTGTAGGTTCTGGAGGTTCTCTTATAATATAAGACTTATATCGTTCAAACGGAGGGAGATATTTTTAATCTTGGAAAAACATTTGGCGGCAGATATTAACGTCCAAGTAGAACATTTGGAACGAGAATTATCGAAGAAAAGCAAATGTACCATTCGCATTCACCAAGATGCCAAGGAAAATTTGGCGGAGGCAATTTCCAGAATGCGCTCAAAATGGCAAGACTCAGGAAGAAAGTTGGCCAATTTTCTAAAAAAAAATCAAGAGTGGCTGGACACAGATATAGCTTTTCCCGCTGATTCTGAACCGAATGAACCCAGTACACGTGGTCGTCCCTCGCTGGAGTTTGCTGAATTTAAGTGAGCGATCGAAACGACGAAAAACAGAAGAACTTCGTCAAACTCATACCGCTGAGGAATTGTGCTATGCAGCGCAAATGAGTCTCCGCTCTTCGGGAGAAGTAATGTCGTCGAAAAAGGTTAAAGACGTTATAACACCCGCACCTTCACCCACATTATCGAGGACACAGCATACTCCGCTATCAATAGATGAAGCTCTTTCCATTATCGTCGAAGCCAAACTTACCAGACATCAGTACAATGTGATAAGAAATTCGATGAAAAAGCATAACTGCCACCTATATCCACGCTACGATGCAATTAGAGAGGCCAAAGCATTATGTTACCCACCACGATCTAGTATATCCGTTACCGAAAATTCTGCTGAAATCAAGCTACAAGACTTACTGGACCACACATGCAAGCGTATTATTGTTAGTCAGAGAGAAGTTCTAAAATCAGGGCATATCGACAAGCTGGCAAATGCTGAATTAATCTGTAAATGGGGGTGTGATGGAAGTTCCGGCCAAGGCGTATACAAACAGAAATTTCAGGACGACAGTAATTCCGATGCAAATATGTTCCTGACATCTTTTGTACCGTTATAACTCAGATTTTTCGAGAGTGAATCTATGGACTCCGGTTGTAAAGTTTTGTGGAAAAATCCGAGGCCTTCATCTCCTCGCTATTGCCGGCCTATCAGAATGCAATTTCTGCACGAAAATACAGAATCTACGATAAATGAAGCGGAGTATATTGAGGAACAAGTCTCATCCTTAAAACAATTGAAAATTGGAATTGATGGCAGAGAAGTAACAGTTACTTATAAAATGCTGTTTACTATGATTGATGGAAAAGTCTGCAATGCTGTAACGTCTACAAAATCTGCACAGAGATGAGAGAGGTGAATGAAGAGAACTTAAAATTCGGAATGTCTACATTACATGCATGGATCCGATTTTTTGAGTTCCTTTTGCATCTTTCTTACAAACTTGACCTGAAAAAGTGGCCGGCACGAACCGCAGATGAAAAAAAGCTGGTTAGCGATCGAAAAGCACAGATTCAAAAATCTCTAAAGTCTGAATCGCCCAAAGCCTGGGTATGGGAGTACCAACGATGGAAACACAGCACGGCGTTTTTTTGAAAACAGCGAAGCAACGTCAGTGGTAACTGGCTTGGACGAAGATCTTATAAAAAGATTTCATGTTATTCTACAAGTTATCTCGAGTGGGTACGAAATCAACGTCGACAACTTTAAAGAATATGCTTTGGAAACTGCGAGACTGTACGTGCGTGATTATTCATGGTATTACATGCCAACAACCGTGCACAAAATATTAATCCATGGTCCTTTGATAATAGCTTCGGCTCTTTTACCTATTGGAAAATTATCAGAGGAGGCTCAGGAAGCCAGAAATAAGGATGTTAAGAAATTTCGAGACGGATTTTCTCGTAAGTCATCGCGTGAAAATACCATGCAGGATGTTTCGAATTGGCTGCTAGTGTCATCTGACCCATTCATCACAAACCTCAGGCAACTACCGCAAAGAAATATAAACAGATGTCCCCAGAAGCTATTGCGCTACTAGCTGGAACGAATACGCCTGAGGCTCAACAAAATCTTTATCCGGATTCGGATTAAAATATTTTTTGTAATTTTTTGAAATAAATACTTCATTCACCATATCACTAGGGGACAATTGATTTTTCATGAATTTCCCAATATATTTTTAATGTATCATGTATCAAAATAGCAGCCGCTATTTTTTTTATTTTTATTGAGTTTAGATATTGGATTCGTAATCAGCGACCCCAAAAACATAAAGATAGTAGAATTTCGATCGAATTTATTGGAAAATTCTTGATCCAACCGGCCATATTGGAGCCGCCATTTTGTTTTTTGAAATTTTGATTTCGGATTCGTAATCAGCGACCCCAAAAACATAAAGATAGTAGAATTTCGATCAAATTTACGGTTATATTTACGGTTAAATTAGGTTATAATTGCTTTCTACATATGCCCGGAGCAGATTTTACGATGTTATACGAGGCCACGGATATTATAACACCGACGAAAATGCTGACTATCTCTCAGGTTGATTTAGCAACAATTTGACGACAAGGCACAGCTTTACAGTAATACCGGTAGGTGACTAAGCGCCGCTCCAGTTTCAGAGCCGTTCTTGGACACGTAGTAGGAGTGATAAGTATCCTCCGGGGTCCAGAGCCCAGATGAGTAGCGAGGAAATCGAACGCAATATTATTTATTTATTTTCCCCTATCTGTTCGAGTAAACTCCGGTCTCACGTTGCTTCTGGACAAAGCCTTAGTTATCTTCTCCTGCTCTTTTCTTCTTAGGAGACTAATATATCTCTGCTTGCTGAGTTCGCTTTCTGCTCACGAGAGTGAGCTTCTCCTGACGTTTGGGTTGAGACAGCACAAAGGATGACAGGACATAACAGCGACTTCAAGCGTTGAATCGCTCAAACATTTCTTAGTCGGAAACAATAACAATTTTGACCCTTCGCCCTCTATGTTTCTCTGAACACGCCAGAGAATCAAGAAGCCTCTCGAGTCACTGATAATGCTCTTCCGAAAAACTCGTCTCTGGCCCAGGAGGAGTTCCGACTTGAGCAGTGTGCGGAATGATTCGGTCTTCTCCAACTGTTCCTATGATGATCCGCAAACAACAAGATTTAAATGCATTCCTAAATATTACTTTTCGTTTGTTTTGTTTATTATTGTTCTCTATTTCTGTATTTGATTATTAGTTATTTCAGTTTTATTTATTCATTTGTTTTATTTCAAACCAATGAGTTAACGCTTGATTTAAATTACTTTTCACTGAGATTTTGTATCTTCATTTAAAGTCTTGTTGTTAGTGCGCGATGTTAAGAAGGTATCTTTCCAGTAGGAAACTAGTTAGTTCGTACACGTTTCTGGCTCAAGATGAAAGTAAACGACTATGAAATCAAAATCCGATTTTGCTTCAGCAATCCTCACCCGAATCTGGACCGTCAAGCCTTAAAAGGTTCGGGAGATCAATAGGTGTTAATCACAAGCAATATTTAATTGTTTAACTAACTTATACTATAATAAATATCAAATTCAATTGGGACAACACATGGGCTGCGACCGCCCGGACTCACAGCCGGAACGGAACCCACCAACGAGACATTAAGTAAAGTAATTTTTTTTTTTCCCCACAGTTATTCGGCACTGCCGATGTACCTATAAAGTAATATTAATTATAAAAAAATAGAATATGCACACAAGGTTAAAGCGACTGCATGTCCGATCTCGACGACGGTCAGACCAGGAATGAGATTGAGAGTGTCTACCGCTATATACAGGGTGTTTCCTTTAACTCTGTCAACACTTTTATGGTATGTTGGGGCTGCCTAGGCGAGCATTTTGAGGTAAGGCAACCGTGGTCGGAAACTCATCCTAACGGCTGTGGAGGGCTTTGAAATATTTGCAGGTACCGCGCGTTTGTTTGTATAAATGTATTGACAGGGTGTCTACGTCCTTGAAAAACCTGGTTGAAAATCTCAAAGATTTTTTTTCTCCCGAAATTTGTAGGGAATATTGGGTTTTACAAGGAGTATTGGGGAATATTGGGCACCAGTATTAAATTGAAAAAAAAAGGTGCCTAGTGTATTTTAGGAAACAACAATAAAAATCGTATCTCGATACGCCCGGAAAAATTAAAGATTTCCTTGGAATATCGTGGAATTTTCAGGGAATTTTAGATCCTAACTTGAGTAGACACCTTGATTGAATCAGATGTGATCACTTTAGACGCAATGTTTCATTCATTGATTTGTTTTTCTTTCTGATTGTTTATTGTTTTCTTCAAAGATTATCGTTCTGTTGATCTTACACAAGAACTTTGTAAATAAAATATTGTGTCGAAAGTGATCACATCTGATTTATTACTATGAACAAGCGCGCGGTACCATATCCTTCAAAGCCCTCCACAGCCGTTAAGATGAGTTTCTGACCATGGTTGCCTTACCTCAAAATGCTCGTCTAGGCAGCCCCAACATACCCTAAAAGTGTTGACAGAGTTAAAGAAAACACCCTGTATATATCAGCGCTGCACCCCCGTAGACTGAGGGGCTGCCCCTCTCCGCGGCCTGCAGTTGTGTGCGACGTAGTGGCAGTATTCCTGCGTCCCAGGATATGCGCAGCGGGAAATATCCCCTCCAGAATTTTCAAACAGAAATCAAGATTCGCGGCAGCGAATCGCCGCCAAGTACCCGAAGGCGCGAGAGCTAGCCCGAAGTTATTTTCTCGGCCGAACTAGTTATACCTGTAAGCACGGTGTCATATCTCCGGAACGCGTCAATATTGTTCGATAAAATTTACAGGATCGAAAGTCCCCCACCATATGACCTTGCTGTATAACTTTGATCGAAATCGATCCACTGGTTTCCGAGATATTAGTCACGAAAGTTGATGAAAAAGCATCGTCTTCTCCGTCTTCTCCGCCCCGTTTTTTCGCTAGACATTGGCTTGGGACATCGATTCCGATCGAACGGCTGTACGTATCGACTTGGGATTTAAATCTTGGTTAGGTTCCGTGGAAATCTCGCCCCCTATTGATTTTGAGCCAAATCCGATCTCTCACTCGGTCGGTATAAATAAATGAGTTTACGAAGTGAGTTTCCACAATATGGCCGCACATCGGCGCTGCGCGCGGGTCGCCGTAATGAAAAAGTTGCAGCGATCTATGATCTAGTTCTTGACTCACGGTCGATAGAAAAATCGAAGAAATTGGCATGGTAATACCATAACCTCGATGTCGGTATCTGTCATGACTAGTGATGGGCGATGTCGCCAAAAAAGATCGATGTTTCAATAATCGATGTTTTTAATCGATTATTAAAAAAAACATCGAAACATCGATGTTTTTTTCAGGGAGGGGGGTGGTGGTACGAAATCGTAATAGATATCAAATATTTTAAATAATAAAAATTTTTTAAAAAATTTCAACAGCCAAAATCTGATAGTAGCGGCGAGGTATCTGAATAATACTCAAAGTAGATAAAAAAAAATCATATCCTATACATATTATGTATATGTATTTCATTTCGCTTCCATAACTTAATGCAATGATTTGTAATGTAAATCTCCTTCTTGTGATTTATTTTCAGATATCAAATATTTCAGGGGAGTTGGTGGTACAGGTTAATAAAGTACATTTCTATACTATACTCCAATTTATTCATCGTGTCTTCCAGCAATTTAAAAGTTGAGAATCAATATACTATTATAAGGTTTTCCTCTCAGGTCTCGTCCATCAGTCCTCCGGCTCGCACCTGAATATGCTGTGAAAACAATTTTTTTTAGATTTTAGAACGATCGTGTAAAAAAATCCATTTCTGGAATGTTAGAAATCGAAACACATAATTAACATAGATTTACCTTTCTGGAAATGCATAATATGCGCGAGGCAACACCAAATTGGTCGAATGAAGGGAATCAACACAGAAGTCTGCGAGGCATTCAACGCAGGATGCAACGGGGGATTCGGGTATTCAGGTAAAATTAACGTTACTGTAACGTGGTTTTTGTAATTTTTTAGTAGCAGGAACATTAAGAATGTGATTATGTACATACAGGACATAGGGTGTTATACGAAAAGCATTATAAAATAGACATTAAAAAGGTAAGATAAAAAGATTGCACACAACCGTAAAAACCATGAAGGAATCACACATTTGAGTAGACATCTCGTCGCCTTAGTATTTATTTGCCCCACAGACCATTACGTGACAAATTAGAGTTTTATGACTCAACACGGTAAAAAATACATTGTTGGATTAACAAAGTGCCGTGCTAAATAGGGGACAAGCCCGGTTTTCTGTAAAATTTACAAAAAGTGAGGTAGCTCCAAGTAAGAGCCTTGTAACTCTCACTGAACTTTATGTAGGATTTACAGAAAACTCGACTTGTCCCCTATTTAGCACGGCACTTTGTTAACCCAACAATGTATTTTTTCTAGTGAACTTTGAAATAAAATTCAAATTGTTTTAATGAAACTGAGAAACTGTTGTAAGGATAGATCATTATGAAAAGATTATACAGAACCGTGATGGGAATACTCTCCAGAATGTTATTCAACTTTAAAGTCGAAAATTTCGGTCCAATCTGAATGGTCTGTAAGCTAAATAAATACTAAGACGACGATCTAACGTAGCAAATTTCTGATATTTTTCTCAACTCTATTAGTATTCGACTAATTCTGTCAAGATTCAACATGTCACGCCATTCCCCAATCTACAGGTGTAAGCGAGCTTAGAAATAACAATTTGTTAAGACGCTCACCCGATAATCTACTACGTCTGTCTGTTTTGATATTTCCGGCCTGTGAAAACATTCGTTCAGACGCAACGGATGTCCCGACGATGCTGATATGCTGCATTGCAAGCTTATACAATGAGGGGAAAGCACGTTGTATCGATCTCCAATGTAGAAATGGATCGTCCGTGCGCGGAATGACCGGTTGAGTTAAATATTGCCGCATTTCCAGGCTCACAGCTTCATTGTGCGTTGCTATGTCAGGGTTTCTAGCAATCAAATTGTCATGGAAGCCCCAGACACTTTGCTCCATAGTTAGCTCTCTCTGAGCTGGTTGATTTCGTTCTTGCAGTTCTCTCGAAACAACACCACGTCTGATGTTGTTGTTTATGCGCGTGACTGCTGCAGCAGCTGCGTTTGCACTCTCAGAATGGATTTTTTTGAAGCGTGGATCCAATATTGTGGCCACACTAAGAACGTGGTTGAATTCAAAATCCTTAAATCTTGTGTCAATTGCGGAGCACAGATTTTCTTTGAAGTTGGTACCAACTTCAGATATCGGAATCGTATTGACGATCGCTGCTTTCATGCAGCGGATGATAGGTATTATAATACTGCAAGTTGGGTAGGAGTCTCCGCTCAGCTCACCAATCACGAATCGCACTGGCTTCATCAATGACACGAGTTCATTCAAAACATTCATCTCTTCTCGTGTCAACATGTCTGGTGGATTAGCGCATTTTTGGATTACAGGATAGACGTATTCTTCCAAGGTTAAAAAGCGCTCCAACATATCAAGGGTTGAATTCCATCGGGTAATTACGTCTTGAAGGAATTTCAGCAGTGTACCTTCGCTTCTTCCGTCACGGATTTGGAGTCTTTTGAGTTCGTCTGATGCTACAACACTCCTTCGAACAATTGTCGTGATGCTCCTCACCTTAGCTATGATAGCTCTTGCTTCGGGCATGTTGTTGAGAGCGTCAGGTACCAAATGTGACACGATGTGTGCAAAGCATGCAAGTTGACGGTTTGGTCCGACGATCTCAATCACAGCTTTTTTTATGTTTGGTGCACTATCGCAAACAACAGCGCTAATCTTCGTCACATCCAAATTGAAATCTTCGATCACAGAGTTGAAAGCTTCAGCAAGGTAATTCGAGGTGTGATTGCTGTAGAGGGGAAAAACTCCGACGCAGGAACTCATCATCTTTAAATCCGCTGACAGGTAATGCAGAGTAAGTCCTAAGTAACTCTGATTCGAGATGTCAGTCCAATTGTCGCATGTGATAGAGTACGAAGCAATGTTCTGTACCGTATCTTTGAACCGTTCTTTTAGTTTTTCGTATTTGGAATCCAGTAGCTTCGTGATACTCCTTCGACTAGGTACCTGGTATAATGGCGCCACTGTTTTGACAAAACGCCGAAAACCTACGTTTTCCACAGTGGAGAGGGGCATTTCGTCAACCGCAATCATGTACAAGATCGAGTTCGTGATCTTGTCGGCTGTTTTACCTCCATCTAGGAAAACCAACCGAAATTAATGAGATTATGGAACCGTGACATTGAAATTCTATTTGGTTGCATTGCTTACCTCCAAATGAACTGATTTTTTCGAAAGCCTCGTTTATCTTAGTGAGCTGTAGCTGTGTGTCCTGTAAATGTGATAAAATATCAAATTGCAGTTTCTAAGTATACCTACTAATTTGACTGTGTTGAGAATTCTTATAAATTGTCCACGAATTTAACAGCAGTTGATGTTCGGTTATTAGGATCTTTTTAAGCTGATACGTGGCTGTACCACACCTCATTTGAAATCAGAATAACTATATTTTCTTTACCTTTGCAGGAAATTTCATCTGTTTTGATGGTGGAGGATCATCAGCATCACTACCAGAATCGGGTATCCCGGACTTCCTCCGACGATTGCCCTCGATTGTTGAACATAATAGTATGTGTTTTCGATTGAGGTGCTGTATCAGGTTCGATGTGTTCCCACCGTGCTTAAAAATTTTATTGCAAAACGTGCAGCGAGCAGTTGCCCCATCTACTTTGTCGAAGTGCTTCCACACATGGCTGGCTTGTTGACTTCGGGTCTGTCTTGGCTTGCATCTATAAATTAAAAAGTACCGAAACTTGATCCACATGCTGCTAGAAGATGAGCCAAAAGTTTTCTGATTACTCTGATTTATCCATCTGAAGCTTTGCTGATTTAACACGATATTTAAAGAATGAGGTGGTCATACTGAGGTACAAGAGTACAAAGTATGTAGACTGCAATTCGCAAGGTAGAAACACAAATCATGTCCTTGGCCCGGCATGAGTTAATTAGAATTAAATAGTAGCACTTACTGAAGTCGCTGAGTCGCAGTTGTTGACGTAGTACGATGATCAGCATCTTGAGTGTAGAGGGAAGTGAAATATTTAGTGAGAGTGTTAATAAGTACATGAAATGAGCTAAATTCACAGTTCAATTACCACTCTCAACTGGCGTTGTGGCTGTATCCTTCGATTGGCTCACAGTGGTCACAGTTATCGATGGTACTGCCTGTGTCGCGGCATGGAGTCCTGATGAACTGGGTGAGCTGACTTCATCCGCACAAGAAACCCAGCTCGGCATTTGTAGTGATGGTTCAATGGGTGTGCTTTAACAAAAAAAATAATCTGGGTTTTGGCAACCGTGTTTCTTCCTATATGTAAGCCTTAAGTAAGAAAAGCTTATTGTATTTCACAGTTTAGGCATTGAAAAGTTAAGACCCGTCAATCTACCAACGAATATATACTTACTAATCAACATCATCAATTGATCTATAAAGAACATCAATTTCCCCAGCCTCGACGAACACTTTCTTCTCTTTGATCATTTTCCAGACGTGTTTGTAGGCTTCGCGGTTGTTTTCTGGAGGTAATTATCGAAAATCAGTTTCACACTAATTGCTGGTTCGTTAAAACGTGATTTTTAGGATCAAGTGTGTATACGTACGTTTCAGGTAGATATATTGGGTTATGGTTAAACCAGTCACAGCGAACGGATCCTGGTCGTTTATACGAAAATATATGACATACGTTCTTTCACCTATGAAAAAATGATAAATTTTAGTTGGATACTAGGATGTATCACTCGACATGATGTATTATCCAAGGGTTAATCCTCCGATCCATGGATTTCATGTTTCATGGAAAAAAAATCAGATTGATTATCTTACCTGAGGTTGAGGTTAAGCTCATCTTGCAAATCTGTAGATTGCAAAGCGAGATTGACTGAATCACTGAACGCTGAAATTGTGAAATCACTGAAATCTGAAATGTCTATCAGTATCACTATTCACTAGTATTCACTAATAATCAGTGAATTAGAAATCTAAAAGCCGCGTTCGAATCCACACTGGCGCTTGAACTTTAAAGTCGCGTCCAAAATGGCGTCCAAAATGGCGTCGATGTTTGGTGAAAAACATCGAACATCGATTAATCGAATCCCAAAAACATCGGCTCAAAATAATCGATTATTAAAAAAAAAACATCGAATACTTCGATTAATCGGCAAACATCGCCCATCACTAGTCATGACAGTCTGTCATGACAGTATCAATAA
>JAEUYN010000249.1:0-27751 GCA_018257835.1 Euura lappo | reverse complement strand
CCCCCGACACGAACGAACGTATAAAACTCCCCTCCCCGTACTGCGCGAGCTCGTCCGTCATTTCCCCTAAAAAATTCCCTACCGCCGGCTCATACTCCCCAGGAACACCTGTCCGACGGTAGATAACGGAATCGGTATCGTAATATAAAACCCGACGCCCGAGCCTCTCAAGATAACTATACAGCTTCAGACGGGCGTGGGCTGTTGTGTAGGCCGCCAACGCTACGTTCGCCAGCGGAGACGGCACGACGCTATCCGTGGTGTACCGCCACCCCACGTAGATCACGTCATTGGTTACAGGCAGGATATCAGTCACCTCGGTATCGGCCCCTACGAGTAACTCCAGCAAACGCCCGCGACTCCGCACAACCTCGGTCTGAGGTAGATTCTCTCGCTGACCGAATTTACCCCAAAACGAGTTTAGACACAGCTTCGATACCGAACGAAGCCCCGGGTTTTTCGCTATTTTCGCTGGATCCAGCACGATACCCTCGACCCGTTTATATTCGGCCAGGTAGTTTCACGGGATACCTCGTCGGTGCACTCGGTGGGCCACCCGCTGGCCTCTTGTTTAATTTTGAGAAAGAACCAGCAAAAAGCCCCCCCTGCCTCGTGCGGGGATCGTACTGGGTCATCTCGTACTGCCACACCTCCTTTATATTCACGATTTTGTAACCGAGGGCTACGGCTTTCCGCACCTCGTCAGCGACCCAGGTACCCGTGAACGACCGATCAGCCTCGTTTTCGTGAGGGCAGGCGGTCTGTATCAACCCCTCGCTACAGGCTCGACACAGAGGAAATAGCAGTTTTCCTTTATGCATACGAACCGGTAGCACAGGGTGATAAAGATTGCGCGGTGGTAAAATTGTGCAGGAAATAAACCCCTCGACTCTGCTAACGTCGGTGTTCTCCGGCCCCGTCACCACCTTGCACTCATCCCCCACGTAAACCGTCGAATGACCTACGGGGTATCGTGCTGTCTTACAGACGTAGGGATACAGGGAGCACACGTCGACGTAGTGAATCTCCTCCCCGGGAATTGTTTCATAATACCGGAAAGTGTTCCCTGTTCGCCCACCGAAAAACGCGTCACGCGGATGCAGCCCACCGCGCGATACCATGGCGTGGTCATTCACGTATTCGCGCAGCGCGCTGCTCCTCCTGTACAAAGCGTCGAACTCGCACTCCCACAACTCCGTAACGCGATACCCCAACGCGATCATCTGTCTTGTTTTCGCGGTGGTCTCCTCGAAGCGCGCGTCTATCGTACCCCCGGTTCTCAACGCTGTGTCCCGATTGACGGTGTAACACTGGGGGCACCCGTGCCAGTAGCACCCGTGAAACTCATAAACATGTTTACTATCCGCATGGTACCCGTCCACAGGGCGTCCCGTTTCGGAGATCCGAAATTCGCGACCCCGTCCGGCGTGGGCCATACGGATGCCGAGCTCCCGTTCAACCCACACGAGCCACTGTATAGCTTTTCTGGATTGGTTACCCCCGCATCGGTACCCACCTGTGGGCAATATACCGATGCTTTTCGGTGGCAAAAACTTTTTACGATACACGGTGAGGCATGCCGACGGTATGGTGGTGCACCGTGTAAACGGACACACCGATCCGCTCTCAAGAAAAATATCGCGAAAGACCGTACACGCTTTCCGGAGGATTTCGACATCGTCTCGGCAATAAGCTAGGAGTTCGCGCTGGAAATTGAACACGGCGTTAGCTCGGACCCGCTCCTCGTACCACGAAAAAAACTTGACGCGATTGGCACCCGTCATACCCTCCACCCCATAATACCGAGGCTCCGGCAGGGGTCCCTCATACTCCTGATTCTCGGGCGTGTTGAAGAGGTGGGGGAACACTCCCTTTACTACGCTCTCCTCGAATCCGAAAGCCTTAGGGAGGGCTGCGAGAGCCATCGGCATGTACGCGAGCGAGTCCAGGAACCGCGTATGCCCCGTCTCCATCAACCTGATCTTGGTACCGTTCAAAATCACCCGCGGTGGTTCCCGATCCCGCTCGACCAGGTAACGCAGGATAAACTGGGCGTCGAAACCCCCCGCATTATGCGCTATACAGATTATCTTTTTGAAATGTACCAAATCCCGCGTAACAAAATCTACGAACTGTTTCACGGGGTTTTCGCGAAAAATGAACTCGCGCTGGAGACCGCAGTCGGGGCAAGGTACCGTGATATCCGATTCGTGGATACACCCTGTGCATACCTGCTGAGCCACGCAGAGATTCGGTACGTGAACATTCACGGATGGGTCCCCGTCGAGGGGTTCGCATTGCTGCGTCTCAAAATCATAGAACACGAAAATGTACGGTGCGGTGTCGATCTCGTCTTTTATAGGTGCCATGTAACATGCGTGATTGATCGGCTGGTTCGATTTGCATGGCCCGCACCATTCTACACCGCATTCGTGTTTCCCACCCCGCTCCAACCGGTTCACTAGACGTGTACACCCCGCACAGATATATATGGAATCGCACGTCGATCTCTGGGGGGTGTAAGACCCCGGGGTACGATGTTTCCTAAGACATTCGGGACCGCGAAACGAGCGGTGGCACGCGGGACACACCAGCTGATTCGTCGTCTTCACGCATTCCGGCACCGTCGCGCAACAGGGACATTTATGCGAGCATCTGTGATCCCCATTCCGGCGATACGCTACGTTGCAGGGCTCACAGAACCGTCGATTAGCCGCCGCGGCGACGATGCTCAGAATCGGCTTGAAATGACGACTTCTAGGTAGATAGAGGATGTTCAGCTTGTCGATGATAACCAACCCACGTTGTAAAAGTACCCCCTCCCCGTTATACAGATGATCACCCCCGCGACCGAAGGTGTCGAAGTCGTAGACCACTATCGCGAACCCCTCGTTAGCTAAGTGATTTTGAAACAGCGCGATCTCCCCGATACCACACCCCTCCGCGGGTACAACAACCCCGGCGGCCCGACACAACGCCTCAGCCGCGTCCCGCTGAAGCCTCGACTGACCCCCCCTAATCGCGGTCCAGTACTCGCCGTCGTTCACGTTACCGGACACCCGCTTCGCGTGAGCTCGCGCGGTAACTAAGGCCCGTGGGAGACAGAGCTTATCGTTCGGTACCTTTAAAAGCGATCTTTTGGAGACATCTTCGCACGTCAAGGGTCGAGCCTTTCTTCCACGCCCCATAGGAACACCGACCCTGCTAGCGGTCAGGGTAAAACTCTGATCTACGGCGAAGTCCGAGGCGCTCTGTGTCACGCTGAACACGAGTTTCCAGAGATCCTCGTAGTTGCAGGATCGCACGGGCCGGAAAGAGAGCCCCGCCGAACCACAGGCAAAGTGGGGGCTGTTGAAACCGAATCCGACGTAATTGTCGTCATCAACCCCCCGCATTGCCTGGGTGAATAGTTCTTTGACCGCCTCTTCCAACCACACGATCGGGTTCGCGTCAGGCGGCGGTGTTTTAAGTCTGACGGTCATCTCCCGTCCCGTAAGTTTAAATCTTTCGAAATATTTGGCCACATCCTCGATTACCACATACCTGCCCGTCTCTCTATCTCTCTCGCCCTCAGCGACGATTCCTCTCCCTCGACCGCTCCCGCTCTGCACTCCGGATACCCCGGCTCCGTCGTTGATACCCCCGGCGACATCTCTCGTTGGGACAGAAGGCGGGGTCGAAATAACCTCTGCAGTAGTGTTCCCGGTGAAGACTGCACCGTCACCCCGTAAGCGCACCCGCCCCTGTCTCCTCAACCGCCACCAAATACGATCGTGTTCTGCCACTTCATCCACGTAATGCGGGATGTACTCCCCCTCCTCCTTGTCTTCCTCCACCCCCTCCTCATTGCCCCCCTCGTACTCCTCCCAGTGGTCAAGCTGCTCCTCGCCATCCACCATTCGTACGCGGTGCTCACGCATTTCGTCGTCCTCCTCCTCCACATTCTCACCCTCATCCTCCACCCCCGCACCGTTGTCGTCATCGTCGTCGTCGTCGGCACTCCCATTATCATCACCACCATCACCCTCCTCCCTCTCATCCTCCTCCTCCTCCTCCTCCTCCTCCTCCTCCTCCTCCTCCTCTTCTTCTTCTTCGTCTTCCGCCTGCTCCCTATCCTCCTCCTCCTCGTCCTCCGCATCCGTCGGGTCTCCCGAATCCACGTCATACCTCCACGCGTCATCCGACGCTATTTCCCCTTCCTCCTCCACATCCTCCTCCCCACCATCCACCGGCCCCCCCACAACCTCCTCGTGGTCGAATATATCGTCGATGTTCCCCAATAAATCGGCGAAATAAGGTCGATCCGCGTCGATATCATCCTCCACGGCCTCCTCCCTGGTACGGCGTCTACACCTGGGCTGCACGTGGAATAGGACGCTGGATCGCGACTCTGTTGATATTACGATCGTGGTATTAAGGGGGTTTTCGACACAATGCAGATACACACGGCCACCACAATCAACTCACCATCCGATGAACTCTCCAGCGAAAACGGGGTTGGAAGGTGGGCGATGGTTGATTCGGCGGCGTAGGAGTCGGTGTCGGAGGACTCGTCTTCGGACGCCAAATCGACCACCTCGATATCAGCGGCACCCGGCGACGGTGCCCCGGCTTCGGGCACTAGTTCCATCTCCTCGACATCTTCGGGCGCCAAATCGATCATCTCGATATCTGCGACACCCGGCGACGGTGCCTCGACTTCGGGGTCGATGTCTGTATCGGGGGCGCGCGTCGATGATGACCCGGCTTCGACCACCAAATCGACTAGCTCGACATCTGTATCGGGGGCGCCCGACGATGATGACCCGCCTACTCCGGAATCCTCTTTCGCCGAGGAGGGAACAATCATCTCGCTAGCCGGCGCCGCGTCCTGTTCCACCGAAAGACCCGACACCTCCTCCACCATACCCCGCTCGAGGTCATCCAACGCCTGACACATCAGGGCTTCCTCGATCTCAGCCGCGCGGTCATCGACACCCCGACACGCCGGAGCCTCTTCCGCACGCCTCACGCTTCTTCTTCTACGCGCTATCGAATACCGGAGATAGAAGGAAAGATTATCAGTATACCGGGTTACAGATATCCCGGGGGAGGACTTCTTATACTTTTGAAATTGCTACTTACCGCTGCGAGCGTTATAGTCCGCGACCAAGCGTCGCACCACCGCTAGGCCCGCTGTACCTCTCTGCCGCAGCACCCACACCACGACCCCTAAACAGGGGATCGCGTCACTGAACACCCCGCGGTCGTGCATTCTACCGAGCACTCTATCGCTGCAGGCCGATACAACCTGTCGCAGACGATACAGCAACCCCCGTTGTACCGGCGTACCCCCCGCGGATTCGTGATTTCCGCGTAACGCAGAACCGCTAGGATGACCGACCGAATTTTCGCGGGACCTTCCATCACAAGAAAACAAAAGAACACTCTGGCTACTTCTCTCAAGAGTCGACTCTCGAAGGTGGGTTATCCTCGATAGATTAAACTTTTATCCATCGTGCAAAGTAGCGTTTCACCTATCGTCAGCGAATACACTCTCCACCTGCGAGTGTGTCGTTCTAGACGTGAATGGTATTACCTCATCCTTATTGTAATTAGTACAATAGCCGGTATCTCTATGTGCTAGCATCTCGGTGCAGGCCTCCCCCAGCCCCGAGCGGTCAAGTCAGCTGCTCAGGACCGCTAGGGTGATCCCCCCGTCCGGAGTCAGCTAAATTCGGACGGGCGGCACGCGGTGCGTATCAGCCGAATGATGATGCTGGTTTCTTACCGCGACCACGCGTGCCAGGCTGATAACGCGTGGCCCGGAACCGCGCGCGCGTGCGCTGCGTAAGATCTCAAACGCACGCGCCCCGCATGCCCCCCAGCCGCGGTAATGAGTCGGTTGCAGTGGGTATATATTGATACGTTGATCTCCCCACATCGAAGTCTCGACCATGGATACCCGCTGGAAGCACCCCTTCTCCGCGATCGTCGCCGGCCCGTCCGGGTGTGGCAAATCCAACTTTGTGAAAAATTTTCTTCGTTACGCGAGAGATATGTGTGACACGGATTTCGCGCGGGTCGTGTGGCATTACGCGGAGTGGCAGCCGTTGTATAGCGAGGCAACGACGGACGGTATCGAATACCGCGAAGGTCTACCCGAGCGGGCCGACTACGAGGGGGACTCTAGACCGAAATTATTGGTTATCGATGATCTGATGCGCGAATCGTCGAACGGCGTGGTCATCGACCTGTTCACTAAGGGCTGCCATCACAAGAACATGAGTGTGTTCCTGATCACCCAGAATCTGTTCCATCAGGGTCGCGGGCAGAGGGATATCTCGCTCAACGCGAATTACATAGTCTTCTTCAAGAATCCTCGGGATCGTGGTCAGATACAGCATCTGGCGCGTCAGGTTTTTCCGGAGGATCCGCGATTTCTGCAGGAGGCCTATCACGACGCCACCGCTCGCCCTCACGGTTATCTGCTCCTCGATCTTAAACAGTCGACCCCGGAGAACTGTCGATTTCGAACGGATATATTCCCTATGGATCGTCAGCACCACGTCTACGTACCGCGGAAGGATATAAAGGGTGGTGGGTCGCGGGGTGCCCCAGTCTTTCGTCTGTGATGACATCGAGAAGTACCGGTTTTGTCGTAAAGAGTCGAGGGCCACCGCGCTTCACAACCTCCGACGCAGCCGCCCTCCAGGCCATCTGTAAACTGAACCCCCGGCTGCGATCCGCGTTGTTACGCGCTGCAGAGCCCTCCCTCGTTAAAAACATTTGCGAGTGTGCTCTGAACATCCTGAAAGGTAACGTGAAGTTGACCCCCGAGCAGAAAGAACGCCTCCGAAAACACAGAAAGGGATTGCATGGTCTGGCGAGTCACACCGGGAGTTGGAAGAGTAAAAAACGTTTGGTGGTTCAACACGGGGGGTTTCTTCCGCTCTTACTGGGCCCCGTCATCGAGGGTTTGGTCGCGGCGTTGGCTATCAAGCTGATCGCCGGTTAAAAGGGTAGAAAAAATCTGGAGCGAGCGAAAAAAATGGTGCTCATGTCACAGGAGACTGTAGACAGACTCTGTGCGCGAAAAACGGGGCATCCCGGTGACGTCGCCGACCCCGCGAACAGACTGGACCACGAGATGCAGACTATTTTACGTTCCCCCGGGAAAACCGATCGCGAGAAGTGGAAACTCTATCGCCAGGTGTTGCAGCGGTATCTGTTCCATACCAAGGAGGGGCGAAAACCCCTGGAGTTGGTCGTACGTAACGCGGGGGAATCCGTAAAAGACACCCCCGTGACTACCGGAAATGATGACGGTGATGGTGATAATGATCTCGGTGCGGAGGCCACCGCCCCGGTACGAGCACCCGATGAGAATCCCGCAATACAGAGGGTAGTCGCTACCGTCCCCCAAAAGTATCGGCGGAGGGCCGAGCTACTGCTGGGTCATGTAACCGGCAGCGGAGTTGTTTCGTGGGATCCTCGGGGGGAGATCGCGGTAGCTGGGGTGGCTATACCGGCACGAGTATCGTCGATCTGATAAACGACGTCATGCGCGAGCGAAAAAACGTACGGGCTACGGGTAGAACCAGGTTCGCCGCTATTCTCAACCAGCTCAACACACCGAGGGAGTACATCGGGAACCCGTTTTTCCTGCCATCTAGACACGACGCCACGATGCCCGGGCCTGCGGAGAGATCACCTACGTATAACGCGGGGGCCTTGGGGACATCAGCGGAGGATGTAACCGAGGAAGAGGATGATGATGATGATGAGATCGGATCGAACAGCTTCGTCTCGGTGGCGACAGATGACGGGACAGAGGAGGGGGAGGAGGAGGAAGAGGCAAGACAACCAGCGAAAAAGAAAACGCGCGTGGGGCAGACCGGGGGTGGTCATTGGTGGTGGACACTCAGATTGAGATGAAGACTCTGATCGATACATATTACGATCCCTCTCACCCCGCCGGATATACCGGTAGCCAGAGAGTACGAGGCGCCGTTCGCGGGAAAATTTCGCGCGAGGAAGTGAACGACTGGCTGGCCGCTCAGGACGCCTATACCCTGCACAAGGCGATACGACGAAGATTCCCCCGAGCAAGATACAACGTGGGAAACATTGACGACGTGTGGGAAGCTGATCTGGTGGATCTGAGATCGATCAAGGGTTACAACGGAGGGTATGCGTATCTACTCGTCATTACAGATGTTCTGAGCAAATTCGCGTGGGTGGAGCCGATCAGGGATAAGACAGGAGCCGCGGTTGCGGAAGCGTTCGATCGAGTCCTGACGTCGAGCGGGCGGTGTCCTGTTTATCTCCAGACCGACAAGGGAAAGGAATTTGTAGGTGCACCGCTGCAGAAACTACTCTCGACCAGGAAGGTGCGCTATCGCGTAACCCGAAACCCCGACATCAAAGCGGCTGTGGTAGAGCGTTTCAATCGGACACTCAAGGAGAAGATGTGGCGGTACTTCACCCACACGGGGACACACCGTTACATCGATGTCCTACCACAACTCGTACACGGCTACAATCACGCTATACACTCCACGATTAGAATGGCTCCGTCTACGGTGACGCTTGAAAATGCACATGTGGCTCGTTCGCACATGGAAAAATCTCGCGGTGGACCACCCCGCGCTAAGAAACCTTCGTTTCGGGTCAACGATCGTGTCCGCATCAGCAAGGCTAAGGGTGTCTTCGCGAAGGGGTACGAGGCCAGCTGGACCACCGAGATTTTCAAAATATCCCGCGTTCTGAACCGGACACCTGTCGTTTACGCGCTTGTGGATTTAGCTGGAGAGGAAATCGATGGTCTTTTTTACGAGGCCGAATTGCAACGGGTGATCATGGACGATGTTTTCAGAGTCAATAAAATCATCAGGAGTCGAGGGCGAGGGGTCAGTAAGAAACTGTTCGTCAGCTGGCTCGGGTATCCCGAAAAATTCAACTCGTGGATAGACGCCGATAAATTGGTGGAGTCGAAATGAAAGATCAGTTTTACATCACCCTCCCGAGCAACAGCTCGATGAGATATTTCACGGAGAACACCACCACCCGGTTCACCACCAGACTACCCCGACACATAGACCTGCTCGGGGAATGGGAGGTTGCTCTAGCCGAGATCCAGTACCCACTGTCCTTCCAAACGATCGTCGAGGGATACAATCATGTGCGGCTTCACATTCATCACTCGGAAAACCCGGAAAACGTCTTCAACGATATCGCCGAGAAACCCAAGGAGCGTGTCAGCGCCACGGTCTTCATCGTCGAGCCGGGTGGGTACACCGGTACCCGAGAGATCGCTTTGGCTCTCAACGCCATCAAGGGACTTAATAATCATATCGTGTTCGGGGTGAAAGGGGATCAGCTGGTCGCCAGCAGAATCTGTCCCTGCAAGACTGGCCACTACCTCTCCTTCTCCTCCCGATTGTACAAGTGTCTGGGGTTCGACAAAATCACCACCAATATACAACGTAGTCAGGAAGCGAGTCGACCGGTTAACATTTTGGCCGAAATACCCGAGCAGATGTTCGTCTACTGCGACATCGTGGAGCCGCGAATCGTGGGTGATGTCAGCGCACCCCTGCTACGGATAATACCGACGATCGGGACGAGTTTTCGTATGGATGGATCGGAGCTCAGGACTCTGTCGCCCCCGCATTATCTCCCTGTGATGCTCACAAGCTTCCGCACGATCGAAATCGATATAAGGAGTCCCCAGGGAAAACCGATGCCATTCGTGGATGGGACATTGACCGCCACCCTCCACTTTAAACGTGTCAACTGATAATCGTGAGGACAGTCGATAAACCATCTTGAGATGCCTCATTACGAGAAATATTACGACAATCAAGTGACGGGTAGTGGTGTGGATCACGTGTACGTCGGTAGCGAGCATCAACGCGGACACGGTATCGGGAGTTTCCTGGGTGGTTTGTTTCGTCGCGCGCTACCTATCATCAAATCTGGGGCACGCGTCGTCGGGAAGGAGGCCCTCCGCACCGGTATGAACATCGTGAACGATATGCAGGATGACGTCGCCTTCAAACAGGCTCTTCGGAACCGTGCTATGGAGGCCGGTCTCAATTTGAAGAGAAAAGCTACCGATAGACTGCAGTCTATGATGTCGGGGTCGGGATATAAAACACTCGGGACCCCGACGGGTCTTCAGTCGTTGGTCGTGCGGGGTGCGGAAACGATCAAAAAGAAGCGTCTGACCGGTAATAAAAAAAATCTGTCAAGAAGCGCAACACTAAAAAACGGGGCGGTGTCAAAGCTAGTGGTAATAAAAAGAAGAAGAATACGAAAAAGACTGTGAAAAGGAAACCGGTGAAAAATAGTAAAAAAGCGAAGAAAAAGTGTTGTAAGAAGCGAACGCTCGCTGATATATTCGGTTCGGTGTAAACAACGATGGCGTACCTCCACAACCACTCGTGCGAGTGTGTGAAATCCGAGCTGGATCTCTTTACACTTCCACCGACGCAGACCACGATCGAGAGTGGTCAGTGGGTCCACTATAAACCCCTGTCATCGCTTACGGATGACTCACCTATCGAATTCATGGTACCGGGACTCAGCGACGAGTATCTGGATCTCTCCCACACTATGCTCAGTCTACGCGTGGGGATGGTGTCGGATGTCACTCGCGACCCGAAAGAACCGAAAGCCGTCGTTGCCCCTGTGAACAATCTTATGCACTCGTTATTCAGCCAGGCGGACGTGTTCTTCAATCAGAAGCTTGTCTCCCCAGCCAATAACGCGTACCCCTACAGGGCATACTTCGAGACGTTGCTCAATTACGGCGAGGATGCGAAAAAATCTCATCTCACTAGTACGCTCTGGTACGAGGATACACCCGGAAAAATGGATGACTTTACCGTCGGCAACAGGGGATTCGCCACCAGGCAGGCGTTTCTAGAACCGGGCGGTACCGTGGATATGATCGGACACCTTCACTGCGACGTCTCCAATCAGGAAAAATTTCTTCTCAACGGTGTCGAGTTGCGGCTGCGCCTCGTAAGATCGCGGGATGCTTTCTGTCTCATGGAGAGTACAACGAACACCCACAGATTACACATACAGGAGGCCTCGCTACTGATACGGCGGGTGACGATAAACCCGGGCATATTACTGGCCCATGCCAGAGCTCTCGGTAAGGGGACCGCGAAGTATCCTCTGACGAGGGTCGAGGTGAAAACAATGACGATCCACAGCGGGGTACAGGGTGAAACTCTGGACAACGTCTTCCTCGGCCAGCTACCGAAGCGTATGATCGTCGGATTCGTGGATAACAAGGCCTTCAACGGTGACAAAAACTATAATCCCTTCAACTTTCAACATTTCAATATGAATTTCCTCTCGCTATACGTGGATGGCACGCAGACCCCGTCCAAACCGTTGCAGCCGTCTTTTAATAAGACCTCCCTCTTCGTCGACGCCTATCAAACGCTCTTCACTGGGACCGGGATTCATTTCAAGAACGAGGGAAACTGTATCGGTCGCCACGGATACGCGAACGGTTATTTCCTGACAGCTTTCGATTTGACCCCCGATCTATCAGCCGGTAGTAACACCCACTGGAATCTGATCAGACACGGCAGTGTGAGAATCGAGGTGCGGTTCGAAAAAGCTCTCGCTAAAACAATAAACTGCATCGTATACGCTGAGTTTGACAACGTGCTGGAGATTGATTCGTCTCGACAGGTTATCGTGGATTTTGGTGGTTAAAGAATATAACCAGCTTCTCGCCACGGTGTACCGCAGTCGCGGCATTACCTCATCCTCATTGTGATTAGTACAATAGCCGGTATCTCTATTGTGATTAGTACAATAGCCGGTATCTCTACGTGCTACCACCTCGGTACAAACCTGCCCTCCCCCGCCCGGCGGTCAAGCCAGGTGCGCTGGGACGAGCAGTGTGCAGCATCAGCACATTGTTGCACGTACCCCGAGGATGAGTGGGTGGGGATCACACCTTGCTGCCTCGCAAGACGAATCTCCATCTCCTCAGTTCTCGATCAATCGCCGCACTTTCCCCGCTTCACTACTCACTAACACGATCATGGATTACGTTATCGACATTCAAGGATTTTACGGAGCCTCTGACCGATTCATCATGAAAGAGGTCAGCGTCGTTGCGGTCGATATGGATCACATCGGGCACTGGGTCGTTACTCCACCGTGCGCGTTTGGGGATCTTCCAGCGTCGGCTCGGGATAAAAATAATTATCTCTCGAGGATGCATCACGGGTTCGAGTGGTTCGACGGCGATATCGACTGCAGCGAGATCAACGCTAAGTTACGCGGTGTCGCGCGTAGAGCGCGGAATATCTACACCCGGGGGCACGAAAAGGCGCAGCTGCTTCAGACCATAACCTCCAGGGTTATAACAAACCTCGAGGGTGGCCCGTGTCCGTCATTCAGGGATCTACCGCGTTCGGGTACACGTTGTCTTCACCACGGGCTCCCGACTCGTCACGCCTACACATGCTCGCTTAATCGGGCGAGCCAGCTGAAAACCTGGCTGAAAAATCATTCTTCGGAGATCAGGAGTATCGACACCGTCGAGGGCAGCGCATCGTGAGGCGATGAACAGTCTGGAGATTCAGGGGGTCCTAAATCTACTTTCTGCGGAAACTTGTGGTGTCTACCCGGCCGATAGGATACCTTGGCGGTGGTCCCACCCCGTCGCTCTGGTTGCCAATACCGATGACCACAGAAAATCCGGAAGCCACTGGGTGGCCTTCTACACGGACGTCTCGGGGAACGGAGTCTACTTCGACAGCTACGGATTACCGCCTCTTGTCCCACACCATCTACGTCGCCTCCAGAGAAACTGCCCACGCTACAGGTGTAACACGCGCCAGCTTCAGAGTGCCTTTTCGGACGTGTGTGGCCAGTTTTGTGTTATGTTTCTGCATTATATGCACAGTGGTTACACTCTCGAGGAGTTTACGGACATTTTTACGGACGATTATATAAGAAACGATTTCATAGCTGCTAAGTTTTACAAGTGCCTAGTCGATAAGGTAAAAAACTATGATAAAAACAGTTGCGCACGGTTAGTCTGCATTCAGAAATGCTTCAAAAAGTGTGCGAAATAAATTGGCAAATCTGTCACGTTTTTGTTCTCGATCAACCAGTAGCCCAGCTACAATCTCCACCCCACTACGTCACACACATAGCGTAAGAATAGGATAAGAATAAAAAAACATCACAAAAAACCACTACGTCACACACAAGTTAAAAATACCACTACGTCACAATAGCATAAGAATAGGTTAAGAAATAGGTTAAGAAATAACTGTATATATTAGATTTAAGAGCTTGAAAAATACCACTACGTCACAGTAGCATAAGAATAGGCTAAGAAATAGGTTAAGAAATAACTGTATATATTAGATTTAAGAGCTTGAAAAATACCACTACGTCACAGTAGCATAAGAATAGGCTAAGAAATCACTGTATATTAGATTTAAGAATAAAAAAGAATATTGAAAAAATACCTGGTGATTATTCCGACAACCTATTTTCCCCGTATTTCAGGTATCTAAATTTAAGTAGTAATAGCCGAGATTTTCAGGGTTTTTAAATTTAAGTAGTAATAGTTGAGATTTCCAGGATTTAAAGAATAAGCAGCGGGAGATCGGGAGACGGGTCGCCATCTTGGATTTTTAAGATAAATAATTTTCAGCCGAGTCAGCAGGTCACTGATCCGAGTCACAGCCGGCCGCAGCATCGCAGCGCGGGGACGGGGGAGGGGGGCAAGGACGGCGGCGAGGTGTAACCTGACACCCGTTTGTTATGACTCTCCATGGCTGTCACAATCTACTCACAGGATCCGAGTACTTAGTACACAAATTGCAATATTTAGTACACGAAAAAGCAGTACTTCGTATACTGAGTACTAGTACTACTTGTATTAAGTACTAATACTTCCTGTACTGAAAATCAGTATTGCGTGTACTCAGTACTAGTACTCGGTACTATCTGTACTCAGTACTCATACTGCGTGTACACGGTATCAGTACTTATTATGTACTAACAGCTTTACACATTGAGTACTAGAACGTTCTTTGGTAGGTATTATTTACTTCTTATGGACTATAATAAGTGCAGCTGTAATCTATTACACCGCACTGTATTAAATTCAGTACTGCAGGACGAATATTTGTAATACCATCATACCTACACAGTTGAAAATAATAATTTTTCAGCTGTTAAAAAAAATGATGGTCACTCTCTTTCCTGTTGAGAATAACAAGGTCGTATTGTAGTTCAGAACCCGTTTCTGTTAGAGGCTCCATTCCTGTTGAATTTTCAAAGTGGAATAGCATTTCATAACAAAAGTGAATAACATTTTTTAAATGTTGCAATAACATGTGTTTTTTGTAGGAAATCAGATACAATAACAGATTAGTTTTGTTGAATTAACATTTTTTCCTTGTTACTCTTTTTTAGTGCATCAACAAGAACATCTGTCATAATTTTATACGTAAACAAACGGACAGGTTTTTCCCGTAAACGTTTAACAATAACGGGTTCGGTTAAATTGACAGAAATATTTATGTGGACTTTCTGGGACAGGTAAAAGATTGTAAAATTACCAGATTTGTTTTAACTGTGTAGGTACCGTGTACTAGTACTAGGTACTAAAACTACGTTCTAGGTACTAGCACTAGGTACTGTGTACTAGTACTAGATTGCAGTACTAATACTGCTAATATTGCCTGTACTTCAAGTACTGCCCTGTACTCTCGAAATCAGTACCGCTGTACTTAATTACTGCATTACTAGCTGTACTTCGTTCAATTCGACATTTTTAACGATAATTAGGTATTTGTAATTTTTTAAATAATTTATTTCGATTACTTCACTCCAGGGCTAGAACTAAGAATCAACCCGACTTTTAAAATAATCAAGAGCCACTATTGAAACTTGATATTCAGGTTTAATTCGACATTTCTAACGATAATTAGATTTTTATGATTTTTTAAATAATTTATTTCGATTACTTTACTTCAGGGCTTGAAGTGAATGAATATCAAGTTTCAATAGTGGCTCTTGATTATTTTAAAAGTCGGGTCGATTCTTAGTTCTAGCCCTGGAGTAAAGTAATCGAAATAAATTATTTAAAAAATTACAAATACCTAATTATCGTTAAAAATGTCGAATTGAACGAAGTACAGCTAGTAATGCAGTAATTAAGTACAGCGGTACTGATTTCGAGAGTACAGGGCAGTACTTGAAGTACAGGCAATACTAGCAGTATTAGTACTGCAATCTAGTACTAGTGCACAGTACCTAGTGCTAGTACCTAGAACGTAGTTTTAGTACCTAATACTAGTACACGGTACCTACACAGTTAAAACAAATCTGGTAATTATACAATCTTTTACCTGTCCCAGAAAGTCCACATGAATATTTCTGTCAATTTAACCGAACCCATTATTGTTAAACGTTTACGGGAAAAACCTGTCCGATTGTTTACGTATAAAATTCTGACAGATTTTCTTGTTGACGCACTAAAAAAGAGTGTCAGCACAACAAGGAAATAATGTTAATTCAACAAAACTAATCTGTTATTGTATCTGATTTCCTACAAAAAACACATGTTATTGCAACATTTAAAAAATGTTATTCACTTTTGTTATGAAATGTTATTCCACTTTGAAAATTCAACAGGAATGGAGCCTCTAACAGAACCGGGTTCTGAACTACAATACGACCTTGTTATTCTCAACAGGAAAGAGAGTGACCATCATTTTTTTTTAACAGCTGAAGAATTATTATTTTCAACTGTGTAGGTATGATGGTATTACAAATATTCGTCCTGCAGTACTGAATTTAATACAGTGCGGTGTAATAGATTACAGCTGCACTTATTATAGTCCATAAGAAGTAAATAATACCTACCAAAGAACGTTCTAGTACTCAATGTGTAAAGCTGTTAGTACATAATAAGTACTGATACCGTGTACACGCAGTATGAGTACTGAGTACAGATAGTACCGAGTACTAGTACTGAGTACACGCAATACTGATTTTCAGTACAGGAAGTATTAGTACTCAATACAAGTAGTACTAGTACTCAGTATACGAAGTACTGCTGCTTCGTGTACTAAATATTGCAATTTGTGTACTAAGTACTGAGATCACAGTACTTTTTTTCGGTATGGGACGATTTGAGTGACATGTTTTAGTAGTAGTTCTATTCGATTCATTATAAATCATGATTTTATAAATTAGACTGCATATTCATTATTAGCAGCCTTGAAGACGCCGAAAAAATGGATCCCTGCAAATCAAATCGACTCTTCAAAAAGTAGCCGTCCATATTAAGTCCATCATTTTGTTTTTCGATATTTCAGTTGCATATTCGTATTCAGCGACCCCAAAACCCCGCGAGTACAGACTTTCACCCGAATTGAACAGGGTTTTGAAGAAATTTTTCACCGTTCTAGATACGCCATTTCGTTTTTGGAAATTCTGACTTCGGATTTGTATTCAGCGACCCCAAAAACCCGCCGAGTACAGACTTTCACCCGAATTGAACAGGGTTTTGAAGACATTTTTCACCGTTTTCGATACTCCATTTTGTTTTTGGAAATTCTGACTTCGGATTTGTATTCAGCGACCCCAAAAACCAGCGAGTACAGACTTTCACCCGAATTGAACAGGGTTTTGAAGAAATTTTTCACCGTTCTCGATACGCTATTTTGTTTTTGGAAATTCTGACTTCGGATTTGTATTCAGCGACCCCAAAAACCAGCGAGTACAGACTTTCACCCGAATTGAACTCGCTGAGGCAGTGGCGCTGCCCGGCAAACCCCACTGAAACGCAACGGCCCTGTGTCGCTGGCTTATCTGTGCCAGGATTGGCCGACTTAAAGTGACCCTCACTCGTCAACCGTTGCTTTAAAAAAAAAATTTGCAGGAACAAGTTTCGTCCTAAAATGATCCAAGGAATCCGCCAACGTACTCAAAATAATGAAGTGCTGGACCACCCTGTATATATTGTGACGGGGACTTTTTATAAACGCGACTCAGGCCCGCGTCTGAGCGCAAGTCCTTCACTGGGAGAAAATCTGAAAAGAAGGCTCAACTAACTGACTCACAGGGTCACAGTTCTCTCTACTCAAATTGGGTCGAACTCATCGAACCACAGGATAATCAGTAATCGAACCAATCCGGTCGATACGGATCTGCCGTAAGTATTTGGTAGAGGGGCGGGGAAACGTTACGGCAAGCCGAGATGGAGGGGAGAAGTAGGGGTTGGCAGCAACAAACTCAGGTTTCAAGGCAAACAAAATAACTGGCAATTTATTCAAGAAGAATGCAGCGAATCTCCAAGGGAGATTATTAATCACAAAACAAACAATAAAAAAAAGCAAAGGAACAAGGCAGCTCAAGGCTGAGGTCTCGGAACAATAAACAAGAGTAAGTTACTTCCCCGACAGGCCCGGGTTAACCAGTGAATGAAATTAACGAGCCTCAGGGATCTTTCTTACAACTAGATTAACAAAAAATAATCAAAAATAATACTCAAAAACAATAATTTCAAATAATAAAAAAAAATAATAATCAGTATCACCCGAGGTGATAATCCTCCCTCAAGGTTTGTGAAGCGAACCAGTATTCTAATAAACTATATTAACAGAAATAATAACTACGCTGACCGCTACAGGCCTCGCGCGGCTCTCGTGATGGTGAGTCTACAATGACCCAGCAGCGCGTCGACGTTCGACGCTACGCGTACGCTCTGACGTCACGAACGGGGTGGTACCAACCTCCAAATACACTGTTCGTTTCGCGTACCGCCGTTCCTTGTTCAGCGCTATGACAGCCAATGAGAATGTTCTGTCACAGCTGAGAAGCATTTGAAGTTCGTGAATTGTTATTGAATATTAATACTAATATTAATTATGGAGGTAAGTATGGAAAAACTTGAAAATCTTGGAATATACCTAATTATTCAAATTAAAAAAAAAAAAATAAAGAAAAATAAAAAATCCGAAAGCAAATTTGTATACTATCGTTCCGAATTGTGTTCCTGTGACCTCGATGAGTATCATGATCGGTACGAATTGCGAATAAATTTTGCAACACTAACTCACTTGAAAAATGTAAATATAAGTTGAAGACACATATTTGTGAACCCAGCTTCGGTTATTATTAAGATTGAGGTACAAATAGTTTGGGTGAAACAAATGGACCGGAATATTTTGAAATTTCGTTTATATTTCCTATCATCATTATAATTTATGACTTTTATAATATAGCTGTCTATTGATTAAATTGGAATTGAGTTTGAAAAATTTGAGAAATTGGAATTGGAATTGAAATAATTCAGTTTGTGGTAATTTTGTATTTTATTATATTGTATTTTATTTTTGAGGAGTGAAAAAAATAATCTGAGTTATTGACGATTGAGATATATTTATATAATATAATTATATATGTATATGTATATGATGATCATAACTATGATAATAATGAAAGTATAATAATACAATACTATATGTATAGATAATTAAGATAGGGTTAATTGAAAATGAATGTAAAGGAGATGACTGACGCCGAAGCAAGCCTATAAATGCAGACTACTAGTAAGTATAACGATTACAATACTAGTTCTTATATACCTAGATGAAAGCTACATAAACCTGGGGAAAAAATGGATTTTCGTATCATCATATAAGATTCTATCACGTACGCTAAAGTTTGATGAAATTCTCCAAAATGCTATCTCGATATTGTAATCATCAAATTCTACAACATATGAGTGTACCCGATTTTATATACCATAGATTATAAAATGTGATCACAGCTGATGAAAGTTTATAGTATTTTCTATTATTTTCTATTATGCTATGAATTCAATCAGTTCTGAACAAGTTTTACAAGGTTATACACAATTATGTTATGCACGATGAAATTCGATAGATAGAGTTTCATCTGTTGATACAGGCAACATTTTTTCCCCGGGAAGTTATTTCAAGAATTAAAACTCTGAAAAATTAGCAACCATATTCAAAAGGAATATGATAAAATGAATCGTCCAAATGACAATGGTAAGAAACCGGAAATGAATGTTTATGTTGAAAGTTTATATATAAAAAAAAAAAAAAATTAGAATCTCCAATTTGTCCTGCTAAGATTTCACGAAATTGTATGTACATGACTTGATATAATTTTATATCATTTTATACAATTTCATAGATTCTTACATATGATCTCATGAAATTTCATAAATGGTATAAAGTTTAAAAAAATCATGTCATCCTATTAAGACAAATTTGTGAAATCGTTTTATGCTTTTTCATCTGATTATACATATATTATTATAATCAGATAAATACAATAATTATCTTCCGGTGTTTATGGACTCTGCGCTCATTGTTGTTTCTTCTCTCTGATGACCTGTCTGAGTTTGAAGAAACACTTTCTACTGTTTTTTTCAGGTACCCTGCTCCACGCGTCTCTAAATACCAGAAGATAATTGTTGATTTCAGTTGGCCTTCTGGTACGTGCCGAACTGGGTCCACCAAGGTGTTCGCTGGAATTTCCATCTGAAAATATGAGTTTATTATGCGAATGATTGTACGAAAGTAATGCAACTCATTGTCAAAGCCAACCAGATTATTGGACTTGTCCCAAATCATGACACTTTAATAATTCGAAGGGCATTTTGGGCGCAACTGGTTGGGATAGTTGTCATTCAGTAAGTTACAGGTATAACGAAGAGAGTTCAAATTCATTTTCAGAAGGTGCTGATGGAAGAAATTTTTTGATCAAACAGATGTGAAAGAATTTTCAAGTTTTTTTTTCTACTTTCATATTGAAATGTTGCCTGTCAGAAATTGGGACGGCTATCCAAGTAGAAAAAGCTCTCCAAAAAACTGTACCTTCTAGAGAGTCCTGAAGCTCTTCGCACATAAAGAAAGCATCGTCTTCGTCGTCCTCGTTGCCCTCATCTGAGCTCCAATCGAGGTCCGCACTGGCTTGGCTTTGGAAATTGCTGACCGTCCTTGAATGTATGAAAAGTTGATACTTGAAATAACTTTTATTCATGACTAGAGAATATGTTCTATCAATTAATATATGCGTGACACAACCAACATCGGGGCAACCGATGAACAATAAAACAGAATCTTACTACATTTGTGAAGAACATTAGCTTATACGGTACCTGCTCTACTAATATTGTACCAGTCATATTTTCAACCAAAATATTGATACTCACTGCCGGTGTTGGACGTGCTTCTCCAGAAAATTCATGGCCTGGTAGTATTTCCACTGCGAAGTGCTTTTTGGCGCAGATGACCCGGAAGGGATATACCCCGTAGCTTTTCGGCGCTCCTCCATGAACTTTCTTTTGAGGGCTTGCCATTTGTTCATCAGGTCTTTTACTATATAAGGAGAATATCTAATCGTAAAATTGAACATTGAAATCTGAATTGAGATTGAAAGAAGATTCAGTCTTTGGATTTATATGACACATTTGTTTGGTAATAATATCGTCACAATATATTTAACATATCAAGAATAGATTAACATTGTACCTTCCGCTGGCCTTTGTGTGAGGTGGTACATGTCGGTGGCTATTTCGTTCCACGCTTCTTTCTTTTTCTGAGTATTTTTATACTCTGACGAAGATTTATCGTACAAAACCTCTTTGTTTTGTACCAACAGCACCAACATCTCGTCCCCGTCGATGGTACTCAAAGAATCTGCCATTTCGAAATAGTAGAAGCGCAGGAAAAGTCTTTTAACCTAACTTTTCGTTTTACGAACGTCTGTTCACACGGCTACGCACGGAGGTTATACGTCCGTCCGGACGTTACCCCCACCCGACGTCGCGTCGGCTGTGCCCGGTTTTCATTGGCGCAGGACCAGAACTTACGTGCTGCCGGCTTTCTATACTGCTGCCCCCCGAACAACGTAAACACGAAACAACTTGTTGATCCTGATTCTTAGCGAAGAACCACGAGGGCTGATTGTTTTGTTCTGTGCATTTTTCGCTAATAAATCATTTTCAAATCGTGTTGTATTAGCAAGAATATTTGTGCAAGTGCGATCTGGCAGTCACAATGTCGGAGAAAAATTCAGCTACCTACCAAGAGTGTCAAGACAGGGCGCTTATTGAAATCGTAAAATGTCACGATTGGATCTTCAGTAAAAACAAAAGATACGCGTTCAATGAAGCACGGAGGGCGGAATTGTGGCAACAAATAAGTATCGCATTGGCAGAAAAAGGATTTTCCTTACCAGGTGAGTTTTTATTCAGTTAAGGTAAAAATACCATTTATTGACACGTCAAGACCCAACCATTGACACTATTATTGTGTTAAATCTCTCTCATGATGAGAATTTGTATGTATTGCTGACACAAGACCAACTACTACTGGTTTAGAGAGTTAAATAGTAATTATGTAGCATGAGCTTCAAGTAACTCGCCGCAACTGGAAAAGAATTACAGCGGAATGATCACTAGAATTGTGAATCCCGTTTCTTCAGATTCACGAAATGGGTATATGTTATTTCAATGACAATTTCTTTGTTTCAAACTGTCTATTCGTCAATATTCGGTTCTATCTGTTCTAGCTTTCTCGTCCATTTTATTCGTGGCACTTGTACCTCCTACCAGAAATTTGTTTCAATTTTACGTTGAGGGGAGACTTCGGTGAAATTTTGGGTAAAAAAAGGTTTTTTAATTCTACAATATCCAAAAGAGGTGTATAAAAAATCCTTCCAGTAGTTTTTAAATAATGGTACTATGGGCTGTGAGCAAAATTTTCTTCGCCAGGTTCCTTGCGCTTACACTCTCATTGCAGGAGGCTACATATTGGTTTCACAGTCAATACTACCATCATTCAAAAACTGCTGGAATGATTTTTTTATACGACCTCTAACGGCGATTTTCAAAATTTTACCGAAGTCTCCCCTTAAGAATGAGGGATTGTAATTCTCAATCCGATTCAATTCTTTCTATTCGAGATTTCGAATTCTTCTACAAGAATATGAATTCTCCCCAGGGAATACGAAAATTTATCGACGAACTAATACGACGTTTCGGATTCTTTTAGGGTATTTCCAATAGGAAGAACTGCATATGATCGAATATACAATGAAAACAAACAGATTCTCAATGAAATAACGTATGCTCAACTCTTAAATTATTTTTTCCGGCACAGTGGCACTTGAAAAAAAAAGAGAAGCCCCTCGGTGCAATACTGTAACAACACTCAGCGTCGCGAAAATTTCCAATATCTTGGAGCAATAGAGCAATAAGTCAGATTTTTTTTCATTCCTTACTGCGATAGTGTAATATCTCAAAATCTTTGGAATCATTTCGTAGTGTCTTAAAATCGAAAAAGGTTATTTACACTAGAAAAAATACATTGTTGGGTTAACAAAGTGCCGTGCTAAATAGGGGACAAGTCGAGTTTTCTGTAAAATCTACATAAAGTTCAGTGAGAGTTACAAGGCTCTTACTTGGAGCTACCTAACTTTTTGTAAATTTTACAGAAAACCGGGCTTGTCCCCTATTTAGCACGGCACTTTGTTAACCCAACAATGTATTTTTTACCGTGTATTACACTGCAATATACTGTAATAAACTGGAAAATTTGCAATAAATTGATGCAATAGACTAACAAGTCGAAAACATATAGTCCATCCTGCTGCAACACTGTAACAACTAAAAAAATATATGGTTTAGCCGGTGCAATAGTATAATAACTCGAAATTAGTTCAGCCAACCTGGTTTAATATTGTAACATTTCAAAATTAGCGTCAAAAATATATTTCGACTTATCACAGTATTGCTGCACAGTAAATTTTGTTTTTAATTGTCACGGTATTGCACCAGAAGTATCATGAAAATTTGACACATCTACAGAAAATGATATAATTTCATTCCAGCAGCCAGGTGGCGGTATAATATTACCCTCGATATTACCTTTTTCTTGTCCAGTACGTTTCAACTGAATATTTAATGTATTTTAGGATTTCTTGAATGAAAACTTCTCGTCACGTTAACTGAGGACTAACTTCACTTCAAACGCGATTTTCTCGAATCAAGATTTTTTTAGATGTTACAGTATTGTTCTAAGGGTGCGATATGTACCCCCTTGAGAAAGATGAGATAACGAGTTTCACACATTCGTACGGAATAGTTATTCCAATTATTGTTATTATTATATTCATTTTGGAATAACTATTTCGTTCTTATCTGAAAATAAAGATTGAAAATATTGCTGCGAAACCTATATACCAATAGAATATTCTGTATCTCGCTATACACACGAAGAAAACAATATTTCGAGCTAATAATTATAACAATACTTACGATTGAATCATTCGCAATGGAATCTCCAACCAAAAGTTCTAAAAAAAGCAGGAAGTACGTTAGTCGTGCAGGTTTCGTGTGGGTTCTCCATACTCATGGCACGATAGATACTGTGAAGAACTAAATCACCATTATGTAGTTTCATTTGATGTTGCTGAATATTATTCGACAATTATTACTTTTCAAGTACGTAATTCAATTGTTCATTAAACATTGAAAATTGCGCTATTTCTACAACACTGTGTGAAAGCATTGACTAAATGACTTCGCGAGCATATATACTTGTGATTTTATTCAAGAAAATTTATTCTCTTCAACCCAACAATTACCATTAAATATTACTCATAGATCCAAAAACGCGGTGGAAACAACTGAGAGACCAGTTTACGCGACACGACAAAAATGGCAACCACAACTGGCTCTACTACCAGGACATGGATTTTATGCTGCCTCACATCTTCCACAAAAAGTGAACACCATATATGCATATAATTATGAAAACCCCATCATTAAAGGGAAATAACGATTCCTTAATTCGATCTTACTTCATTTCAGCAAAGCACCAGTAAGTCTTTCACAGCGACAAGGGAGAAGTAATGCAGGGAATCAAGACCCATCGTCGAGTTCAATGATGCAGTTAGATATGCAGGGTCTAGGTTAGTACATTGCATTCTTAAAAAGCTTTTCGAAGTATAAGAAAAAGTTAGAAGACTTACAATTTTTGATGACACAAAATTTAAAGTCTTCTCACCTAAAATTATTGACATCATGGTGAAAAGGCTCTACATGCTGTAGAATTGGTTGTATCAAAATATTATAGAATCAATGAAGGTCTAAAGACGTGAGTCTATACCGAATAGTGTATGTGAGTACGTTCACTCACTCACTCACTCACTGCAGTAGTCAATAAATGTGCTGTAGCCGCGAACTTGAAAATGTGTTCTAAAAAGGAGCACATTTTTGGTTTCAAACACCGCAATAAAAAAGAATTGTGTGAATCAGCAACCTCTGCAACAACTTATAACACTGCTTGCCTGCACTGAATTACGTCTCATTCTTCCATATCTACGGTTTTTCAAGAACCTCTGTTCCTTCGTGCTCCATACATTTCTTGAAAAATATTATTCGTCGACTCAAAATCAGTGTTGAAAAAAGAAATAATAACAGAAGGTATAATGTAATAACTGAAGCTAACAGACGTTGAATATATACGGTCTTTTTGGGACCTTACATATATATTGCATCTGATAATAAATACTCTTTTTACAGAAAATCAGGCTTCGAATTTCGAACCTTTCCGTCAGGAATTGCCAGTATTGGCAATTGCCTGTACTGCGCCTCCGGTGAAAAATGAAGTTCAACTAGTGGAAGAGGCATCAAGCATAGATTCCACCGAGATCTTCTTATCGAGTCCTACTCTAGACACCTATTCCAACGACCCAAACTGCAGGAAACACATGTATGTGATTTCACCGGTATCTCCGCCCGCAGCGATAGAGACAGTGACAGTTGGCAGTATTCCTCCACCCGACTGTCCGACTGTGGAAAATTTTACTTTCCGCTCAGAAGATGTGGTAGAATCCCCTGTACCTTCGACTTCCGAGAACTCTGTTCTAGATATAAACTATGATAGAACAACCTCCATAAATACTTATTCGAATCTGATAGACAAGTCAAGAAGTATCGGCACACCACAAGCCGAAACATCACCCAGAATGGCCATGTCTGCATCCTCATCTACAAGTGCGAGAGCTTCACCACTTATAAGCACTTCAGTGGGTCATATACACAATGACGATCATACAAATCGAGTTGCGGAACACTCTCGTGCTTCTGTAAATTTCGCAACACCAACAACCCGTAGAGTAGGCCAAAAAAGACCGACCGTAGTACCTCCTATGGACGCATTCGCCAGAAAGAAAAAGAGGGAAGCTGGAAAATCGGACGCGACGGAAGATGCCATAATTGGATGCTCTCAAGATCTACGAGAAATGTCGTCAGAGTTTAAAGGCTTGCTGAAAATGAAAAAGGAGTTAATTAAGGCACAACTCCAAGAAGGAAGAGACCACGCAGAAAAACCAAAAACAAGTCTGATGATCAATAGCGGAGATGGGTTCTTTAATCTTTTGCAGGAAGAGTGGTTAGATTTGCCCATCGAAATCCAAGACGAACTTTTCCCTGGCATACTCGACGTAATGGAAGAATTCGAAGTGGAATAGGTCTTGTCAGGTACTTTTGACGGATTTCAGTTCAGGGGGTCTGATAGTTCGAACTTTTGAAATATTGATCTCACAGAGCTGCTGGTTTTGTTCTCAATAGTATTTCAGATCGGGGTACATGTGGTATGGCCGGAAAAATATATAAAAAATGTTTCTACCGTTTCCAGAATTCTGAATTTGGCAACATTTGAAATATCGTAAATTACAGGCGCTAAATTGTGCGAACCAACTTTGAGAACCTGAGAAACTATCGGCGACCCTTTAAGTGCAGATCTCTAGGACACACGAGCAGAATTCACGTAGATCGTGTAAATGAATGAAAGATGAGTCAAATCATCTCGAATTTGTAAATTCTCGTCATTGTGTACTTTTTTCTATTATGAAAAATATACTACCTGAGTGAAAATCGTGCATATAGAATTACATTTTATGGTGTACAATCATATATGGAGAGATACAATTATATAAGTACATTGGTTCTTGAACAATTATATAAACAATCGTATGCGATTCAATATATATGGTTTTATGTCATTGCATATAATTGTACTTCGGCCTCATACATAATCATACACTATCAAATATAATTATACATGACCGATTTTTACTTGGGAATTGTTTTTATGTTTTCATGATGCAAAAAAGTACACAATGAGCAAAATTATTTAAGAAAAGCCGGGCCTGTCACCCACCCCCTTCGATTTGGCTGATTTTTTGTGAGCATGTTACCTACCTGGAGAGTAGTCAAAAGCCAAAATATTATGTCCCGAAAAAATTTATTGGCCGAGTTACAGTTTTTTTTCACATTTTTGACTCGGATTTGGGTATTTTCGATTATGCAAAGGTTTTTTGGACTACGTGGCTGAAAATCGGTTTCTTTATGTAAAATTGACCCAGGAACACGAATCTGGCCACAGATTTGACCTACGAGAAAAACCTACAATAATATTAGCCAAAAACACCCGAAATTGACCAAAAAAGTCCCAAATCTTGGGGAAATGGTCCAAAAAAAATGTTTTCGTCTTTCTGAGGCAGCAATCTTGTAGGAAAAGAGCCAAAGAATCCAATGACCAAACCCCCAGATTTTTAGGACGAACCGTTCAAGAGATACGCGTTGTCAAAGTTGGAAAATCTTGATTTTTCTGCAAATAATGGACCTTTTTAAGGGTTCTTATTATTTTATTTCATGGAAAAGTACATTTAATTATTTTGACCAGAATCTGACGAATCTCATTTGATAAAAATAACCTATTGATACTCGATTTAGATAGTCGTGGTGGATGCCGCAAAATAGGCCTTTAGGTCGGACATTTGTCCAAAGAGGTCAAAAAAGTCCATTATTGCCAGAAAAACAAGATTCTCCAACTTTGACAACGCGTATCTCTTGAACGGTTCGTCCTAGAAATCTGGGGGTGTGGTCATTGGATTCGTTGGCTCTTTTCCTACAAGATTGCTGCCTCAGAAAGTCGAAAACATTTTTTTTGGACCATTTCCCCAAGATTTGGGACTTTTTTTGGTCAATTTCGGGTGTTTTTGGCTAATATTATTGTAGGTTTTTCTCGTAGGTCAAATCTGTGGCCAGATTCGTGTTCCTGGGTCAATTTTACATAAAGAAACCGATTTTCAGCCACGTAGTATAAAAAACCTTTGCGTAATCGAAAATACCCAAATTCGAGTCAAAAATGTGAAAAAAAAACTGTAACTCGGCCAATAAATTTTTTCGGGACATAATATTTTGGCTTTTGACTACTCTCTAGGTAGGTAACATGCTCACAAAAAATCAGCCAAATCGAAGGGGGTGGGTGACAGGCCCGGCTTTTCTTAAATAATTTTGCTCAATAATGAGAATTGACAAATTCAAGATGATTGACTCATTTTTCATTCATTTTCACGATCTACGTGATTCTGCTCGTGTGTCCTCCCAAAAATCTGCACTTCCAGGCTCGCCGATAGTTTTACACGTTCTCAGGGTTAGCCCGCATAATTGAGCGCATGGGACTTACGATATCGCAAATAATCCGGATTATGGATTTTTGGATTTTTAAAAGTGAAAAAAATGTACATTTTTTTCTCATGATACCACGTTCTTTTTCATCTGGAATAGTACTCTGAAAAGAAATCAGCGGCTCTGTAACAGCAAGGATTCAGGAGTTCAAATTTTTTGTATGGGGGGAAAAAAATACAC
>JAEUYN010002480.1:0-92901 GCA_018257835.1 Euura lappo | reverse complement strand
TGTTGTAGACGTTGCAGGAGTCCCCGGTTCGGGTGGCGGTAGCATACTCACACGCAGGCTGAGCATCGTGTGAGACAGATCCAGATACTCGTCGCTGAGTCCGGGCACCATAAACTCGATCGGTGAGTCATCGGTGAGCGACGAAACGGGCTTGTAGTGTACCCACTGACCGCCCTCGATCGTCGTCTGCGTCGGTGGTAGTGTGAACAAGTCGAGCTCCGATTTCAGACATTCGTCCGAGTGCGCGTGCAGATAGGCCATAGTTGGGCGAGTGTTAGGCAAATATATCAGCCACCGTACGTTTCTTGCAGCAGCTCTTCTTCTTCTTCGCCGGTTTTTTCTTCGGCTTCGCAGGTTTTTTCTTAGTTTTACGTTTATCCCCGACTCGCTTAACGGTGACGCGTCTCTTGGCTCGTTTGATCGGTCCCAGTCCGTGCCCCAGCATCAACTGGCGTCCGCGTTCGGACCCGCGTGTCTTATAACCCGATCCCTTCATCAAAGCTTCAATTTTACTCGCGGCACTCCGACGCAGATTAACACCTGATTCCATAGCTCGATTCTTCAAAGCCTGTTTGAACGGTATGTCACTGTTCATATCGCCCACAACGTTTATCCCGGCACGGAGAGCCTCTTTGCCAACAGCTCGAGCCCCAGATTTCAAAAACGGTAAAGCGCGTCGGAACAATCCACCCAGGAAGCTCCCGATTCCGTGACCGCGCTGGTTCTGAGTGCCTACGTAGACGCGTTCTATACCTCCGCCCACCTGATTGCAGTAATGAGCTTCGTAATGAGTCATCCTGCGCTCGCTCGCCGATCCGTTCTTTATCAGTTTACACGTTTGAAGTGTAACGTAACCGTCAAGGTCCCGCCCGTGAATGGTATCGATTTTCCCAGAGAGTCCCTTATATCAATCTCGATCGTGTGAAAGTTGGTGATCAGTAGCGGTATATAATGAGCAGCCGACAGAATTCTGATTTCCGTACCACCTCGGCGAAAATTCTTACCCACGGTCTGTATTATACGCAACAGGGGTGCGTAGACGTCGCCGACCATACGCGGCTCCACTATATCCCCGTAAACGAACATATGCGTGGGAATTACGGCCGTGGTGTCCACGGGATGATCGGCCTCCAATTTATCGCGTATGTTGCAGGTCATTTTATCGAAACCCAAACATCGGTGCAGGTGCGGTGAAAAAGACAGATAATGACCCATCGTGCAGGAGCAGACCCTCGTGACGGTCATCCGAGCCTCGTCGCCGTCCACGCGTCCGAACTTGACGTGGCGCTTGAGGTCTTCGACGGCGTTTAAAGCTCGCGCAATCTCCCTGGAGTCTGTGTACACACCGGGTTCGATTACATACGCCTTGGAGCTAATCTCTCCGTTGCCGGTGCCCAGTGCAGCCGGTATATCCGGGAAATTTTCTTCAGGCGTTTTCGAGTGATGCGTGTGAAGCCTCACGATGCCGTGTTGCCTGGTGATTGTCTCGAAAGATTGAGGATACTGGATCTCTACGAGAGCGGCCTCCCACTCGCCTACGAGTTCTATGCGACGCGGTAGCTGCGTGGTGAAGCGTGTGGTCGTGTTTTCGGGGAAAAATTTCATCGAGCTGTTGCTCGGCAGCGTGATGTAAAACTGATCCTTCATGATGACTTTTTTCCTCCGGACAACCTCGCGCGCCGACGAACAGCCTCCTACTGGTCCTCGATCACGAGCTGCAACTCGGCTTCGTAAAAAATACCGTCAATTTCCTCGCCTGTCAGATCCTTCAATACGTAGAGAACGGGTACTCGATGCCCCAGAACACGTAGGATTTCAAAAACCTCCGTGGTCCAATTTGCCTCGTATCCCTTAGCGAAGGCTCCCTTCTCCTTGCTGATGCGCACACGATCGCCAGCCTTGAATCGGGGATTTCCCCTACGTCTTGGAGGGCCGCCGCGAGATGCTTCCATATTGGCGCGAGCCGCAGCCGCGTTCTCCAGTGTAACCAGACACGGAGCCATCCGAATGGTGGAATGTACCGTGTTGTTGTAGGCTGCCACCAGCTGCTGTAAAATATCCACGTATCGACGCGAGCTCGAGTGCGTGAAGAAGCGCCACATTTTCTCCTTGAGTGTACGGTTGAAACGCTCCACCACGGCTGCTTTGATGTCTGGATTACGGGTCACGCGGTAGCGTACGTTCTTGGCAGCGAGGAGTTTTTGCATGGGGGCGCCCACGAACTCTTTACCCTTATCCGTCTGTAGAAAAATCGGACATCGGTCGGTCGAGGACAACATACGGTCGAAGGCTTCGGCCACCGCGGCGGCTGTTTTATTCGGGAGCGGTTCCACCCATGCAAATTTGCTCAGGACATCGATAACCACGAGCAGGTATCCGTAACCATCGTTGTATTGCTTGATGGACTTGAGATCCACCAGGTCCGCTTCCCAGACGTCGTCCACGTTCTGCACGTTGTACCGGACCCGTGGGAATCGTCGACGTATAGCTTTGTGCAGCGTGTAGGTGTCTTGAGATGCCAGCCAATCGCGCACCACCGTTCGATGTATTTTCTTTGCCGCGCGTATTAACCCTTGGGCCCCCGCGTAGCCCGCCGGATGAGCGGGATCGTAGTACAATTTTTCCAACGTCTTCATCCCAGCTTCAGAGTCTGCCAGTGACCTCCGATTTGCTGTTGTCCAACCTTTTTGCCCTGTTTATTTGTTCGGCTCGGCGGAGTCTCCGAAGCTGAAGACCACTGATCACCGCTGCTGCCGGCAGTCCACTGTTCACCGCTACTGCTACCGCTACTCGTGCTGAAGATACCTCCAGCTTTTCTTTTGGCCAACCGTATCTCTCTACGAAGCCGCTGCGCCGGGGTCATGGGCCTCTCCGGACGCATTCTTCGCGCAAATCTCGGTGTTTTGTTCACTTTCAGGAAAGCGGGGTTGCCGATATACTCGAGCGGTGTGTGGACCTTGTGTAGAAAATTGGCAAACGATTGTCTGCCCACAGCCACCACGTTTTTTCGCTCGCGTACCACGTCGTTTACCAGATCTACGATATTCGCACCCTCTAGCGTTGCACCGTCGATAAACACCTGACCCTCGCGACTCCACGACAGTTTTCCGTCGGTATTCCGAAGCAGGTGTTTCAACAGCAATTCCGCCTTCTTCTGGTACTTTTGCGGCACGCTGACGACAATATCCCCCGTTGACGGCTGAGTCGGGGCCTCCGCATCGCTTACCGTCTGCTCCAGCGCTTGCTCCGTCGCTTCCTCGTTCGCAACGCTACGTACGTTGAACTGTAGCGGTTTTCGCGACTCGCCGGTGAAAAACAGATAACGGTGCAGCACCTGCCGGTAGAGTTTCCATTTCTCTCTGTCCGTTTTATCCTCCTGCGCGAGGATTGAGCGCATTTCCTGATCCAAGCGACCGGCAGGATCCGCAGGGGCTGTCGTGGGCGTCTTTTGCGACTCGAGACGCTCCATCGTCTCCTGCGGTACGAGTATCATTTTCTTCGCGTGCTCCATTTCTCAACCAGCGATCAATTTCGTGACGAGACCAGCGAGGATGGGTGCTATCAGCATGGGTAGAAACCCCCCTCGTTGAACCAGCAACCGCTTCTTACCCTTCCAGCTACCCGTGCTACTGGCCAGTCGACGTAAAGTTTCTCGATGCTTCCGCAAGCGTGTTTTCTGTCTTTGGTTCAGTTTAACGTTACCTCCGAGCGTGTTCAGAGCGCACTCGCAGATGTTCTTGACGAGTCGATCGTCGGCCGATCGCAGCAGAGCCGTGCGTCGCGGTGCGTCCAAATTACAGATAGCCTGGAGAGCCGCTAAGTTGGCCGGTCTGAAACGACCGGAGCCTGTCTTCGTCATTACCGATGAAAGACTGGTGCACCGCGTGTCGCACCACCACCCTTTATATCCTTTCGAGGTACGTAAACGTGCATACGCTCGTCCGTGGGAAATATATCTGTTCTGAAACGGCAGTTTTCGGGTGTAGACTGTTTCAGATCCAGCAACAGATAACCATGCGGACTCGTTGTGGCGTCGCGATAGGCCTCCTGCAGAAAACGTACGTCTTCCGGATAGACTTGACGCGCCAGGTGTTGTATCTGACCGCGGTCTCGCGGGTTCTTGAAAAAAACTATGTAATTAGCGTTCAACGATATGTCGCGCTGACCGCGCCCCTGATGAAATAGATTCTGTGTGATCAGAAAGACGCTCATATTCTTGTGATGGCAACCCTTGGTGAAGAGATCGACCACAGCGCCGCCGTTCGACGATTCTCTCATCAGGTCGTCGATGACGAGTAATTTAGGTCGCGCGTCGGCCTCGTAATCAGCCGGCTGCGGCAATCCCTCTTGATACTCGATACCCTCGCCGCCGTACAGAGGCTGCCACTCGGCGTAGTGCCACACGACTCGCTCGAATCTCGTGTCGCACATGGTCTCCGAGTGTTTTAGGAAGTTTTTCACAAAGTTTGATTTACCGCATCCCGAAGGACCTGCCACGATCGCGGAAAATGGATGCTTCCAGCGCGTGTCCATAGTCGTGACTCGTGGGGATCTCTCGATCGACTGATTCGAATACCTTTCTGAAAGTCTCGCGGCGGGCACCACACGCGGTGTGCTCGCGTTTTGGATCAGCTGATGAAAAACGCCAGCACGCGGACGCGGAAGCGACCACGACTCCTCAGCTGGTCGCCTACACCCGTGCAATCAGCTCCAGAGGCACGGGTAGAGCCGCGCGCACACGGCGATAAGCTTATCACCGTGCGCTGAGACGCTCGGGTGTCGAGACCTGCAAGGTGAGGAATAAAAAAGATTGACCGCCACATTGATTATTATGAAATGTTTATTCAGACAATATTTTTGAAAATTTTCTTTGACAAGTCGTACAAAATAACATTTTATTTTACATATTTTATTTTTTTCACAATCTTAATCTCTTAAAACAGGGTTTTTCAGTCAAATTTTAAAAATCTACACAGCATTTTATTATTATTATTATTTTTCTTTCCACGTGGCCTAAGCCTTGTAACCAAACGGAAGCGTGTCGTAGCTGCCTACGCAACATCGCCTCTTCGTCTGAACAGGCCTACAAATTTTACTGTCGTCACACGTGACTACCTCGTGGAGAGCCGTGCGTCTTATCGCCCGACGCGTTACGGGTATAGGGTTCGCGGCATCCACCACCATGGCTCGGATCGTTTTGAAGTTAATCTTCAGACGTGTTTCGTAATTTAGAGTGATGCCTTTCACCTTGCACACCTCCTTATCCTCGAGACCGTCTCCGCGACAAATCATGAAAGCGTAAAATTTCGGCCCTCCGGAAACGAATGAACGTATATAACTACCGGATCCGTACTGTTCCAACTCATCGGTCATTTGACCCAAAAAGTTTCCTACCTCCGGCTCGTGTTCGCCGGGTTCCCCCCGAGACACGTAGATGACGGAGTCCGTGTCATAGTACAACACCCGGCGCCCTAGCCTCTCCAGATAACTGTAGAGTTTTAGGCGAGCGTGAGCTGTCGTGTACGCCGCCAATACGACATTGGTCAACGTCGAGGGCATCACGCTTTCCACCCTGTGTTGCCAGCGGGCGTACAGGACGTCGTTCGTCACGGGTAAAATATCAGTGACGAGCGTATCAGGTCCGACCATCAGATCCATGAGCCTTTGGCGTGTACGTATGATATCGGTCTGAGGTAAATTCTCACGCTGTCCGAATTTACCCCAGAACGAGTTCAAACATAGTTTAGCCACCGCTCGCATACCGGGGTTAGACGCAATTTTTTCGTGGTCCAGCTTGATACCCTCGACGCGCTCGTATTCGGCCAGGTAGTGGGCCCGCGAGGCGTCGTCGACACACTCACTGGGCCAACCGCTAGCTTCTTGTTTAATCTTCAGAAAAGTATTTATATACTGCGTGAAGAGGCCACCTTCTCGGGTCGTCGGATCGTACTCCGACGTATCGCTGTAATGCCACAGCTCAGCCACACGTATAACTCTATACCCCAAAGAGACGGCTTTTTTCAGCTCTGCGGAAATCCACGTGCCCTCCAACCAACGGTCCTCGATCTGCTCGTGAGGGCACGAGGTCTGCACGGACTCTTCGCAGCACGTTCTACAGAGCGGACACATCAATTTTCCGCGTATGTGTGCCGGCAGTAGGGGGTGGTAAAGATCGCGAGGCGGTAGGACAGTGCATTTTACGACCCCTTCCACGCGGCTGATGTCGTTGTTCCGCGGACCCGTCATAACGCGGCATTCATCGCCCACATAGATTTCCGGATGACCGACGGGATAGCGAGCCGTTTTACACACGTACGGGTAGAGCGAGCACACGTCCACGTAACGAATTCGCTCGCCCGGAGCGGCCTCGTAAAATCTATGCGTGTTTCCAGTCCTACCGCCGAAAAACGCATCCCGAGGATTTAAAACAACCGAATCCGATGCTCTCACCAAAGGGTGGTTCTCCATATGTGTTCGCAACGCTTCGTTTTCCCCCAAAACCGCACCGTTCCATCGGTAATCGAAATCGCACTCCCATTCCTCCCTCACGACATATCCGAATTTGGTCATTTGACGGGTTTTCGCCTCCGTTTCCTCTAAACGCCTATCCATCGTACCTCCCGTCAAAAGAGGTACGTCGCGATTCAGCCTGTAACATTTCGGACACCCGTGCCAGTAGCAACCGTGAAATTCGAAAACGCGCTTGCCGTCTGCAAGGTACCCATCAACGGGGCAACCAGTCTCCGGAATCTTGAACTCCCGACCTCGACCCGCGTGTATCAAATCGATACCCAGCTCGTACTCCAGGCACACGAGCCACTTGATAGCCTTCCGCGACTGATTAGACGCCATTCTGTAGCCACCCGAGGGTAAAACACCGATGGTTTTTGGTTTCAGGAAATTCTTACGGAAGAGCACGTTACACGCCGAAGCTATCGTTGTGCTCTCGGCAAACGGACACACATCGCCGCAGTCTAGAAATATTTTCCGATAAACCGCGCAGGCTCTCCGGAGAATGTCGACGTCGAGACGACAGTAGGCTATCAAGTCGCGCGCGAAATCAAACACGTTACCGTCTTGCGAAGCCTTCTCGTACCACGCGTTGAAGAGCTCGCGAGTGTCCTTTGACATAGAGTCGGCATCGTAATAACGTCGCTCGGGGAGAGGCCCCACGTAACCCTGATTTTCCGGTCTGTTGAAGAGGTGCGGGAAGACACCTTTCGACAAGTCGTCCGGCAGACCAAAAGCTTTGGGCAAGGCCGCGAGAGCCATCGGCATGTAAGCCAGAGAATCTAGGAATCGCGTGTGACCCGTCTCCATCATGACTATCTTTGTACCGTTCAGAATGACGCGGGGAGGAATTCGATCGCGCTCGACTAAATAACGCAGAATGAATTGCGAGTCGAAGCCTCGAGCGTTGTGTGCTATGCATATGATTTTTTTGAACCGACGAATATCTCGCGTCACGAAATCTACCAACTGTTTCACAGGATTTTCTTTGAATATAAACTCGCGAACAGGCCCACATTCCAGACACGGGCTTCTTATGTCCGGTTCATCGATACAGCTTGTACAAGCCTGCTGAGCAACGCACAGGTTGGGCACGTGTAGGTTTACGGTCGCTTTGCCCTCGAGCGATTCGCACTGCTGTGTTTCAAAATCGTAAAATACAAAGATGTACGCCGCGCGCTTGTTCTTGCTCTCAAGTGGCTTCATGAAACAATTGTGATTGACCGGTTGGTTGGAGCTGCAGGTGATACACCAGACAAATCCGCAGGTGTGCGTAAACCTTGTGCGATTGACCATTTTCGAGCAGCCTTCACATATCTGCAAGACCTCGCACACCGATCTGCAAGGACTGTACGAACCCTGCAATTTGTGTTTCCGGAAACATTCGGGATTTTTGAAAAATCTGCGGCACTCGTTGCACCATATATAGCCAAATCCGTTTGCCTCGCCACACTGCGTCGTCTCGCACGCGGGTGTGCATTTGCAGGACGGACATTTGTGTGAGCACGAGTGTCGCCCGCGATGACGATAAGAGAAATTGCAAGGCTCGCAAAATTGTCTGTTACCCGCTGCAGCTACAATATTCAGAATTGTTTTGAAGTGTCTTCTTCGCGGTAAATAAAGTATGTTCAATTTATGTTTTATAACCTGACCGCACTCCGTCACTACTGTCTCGCCGTTGTAAATATGGTCCCCGCCACGACCCAAGGTGTTAAAATCATAGACACAGATAGCGAGACCGTCGAGCGCGAGGTGTGCTTGAAATCGAGCGATTTCACCCATACCGCATCCCTCATCGGGAACGACGACTCCGGCCTCTAAGCAGAGTCGTTGAGCGGCCTCGTACTGAGCTCTCGAGTTTGCATGACGCACATCACTCCAAAATTCCGTAACACCCGGACGATCAGCCTCACTACTACCTCGCCTAACGTACGCCCTTGCGACTACCAGAGATCTCGGCAAACATAGATTATCATCAGGTATTGCTAAATTAGATTTTTTTCTTCACACCCTCATGCGTCAAAGCCTTTGCTTTTCCACCTCTACCTACGGGAACATTGACACGACTGGCTGTCAGTGTGAATGTCTGGTCGATAACAAACTCGGTCGCGCTTTGTGTTACGTTGAAGATAAGTCTCCACAGATCATCCCTGTGACAGGCGCTAGCTGGTCGGAATGAAAGACCAGCTGCCCCGTGAGAAAACGATGGTGCGTTGAAACCGAATCCTACGTAATCACCACTTTCTACCGCACCCCGCATCGCATAGTCGAATATTTCACCCACAGACTCCTCCAGCCATGCGACGGCGTTCGCGTCTTCGGGTGGTGTTTTAATCTTAATCGTCATTTCCCGACCTGTCATTTTAAATCTATCATAGAATTTAACGATATCCTCGACCAAGATAAATTTACACTTTGTACTCGGCGGTATATGAAAGTTCTCGTCGAAGGAAGCATCGGAACTCGCTGTGTAGTCGTCTTCGCCGGCGGTCTCCGTACTCTCAGATTCGTAGTCTGCCTCGACGGAACTCGGCGTACTCTCGTCGTTGTCGTCGTCATCCGTGCCGTCAGTTTCTTCATGGTTTCGCCTAAGTCGACTCGATCCTCCGCCGTACTGACCCCTCGATGTACCGGGTTGCGGGTCGAATCGTTGCCCTGAAAATACAAGAAACTTTGTAAAAATCATGACATCAAACACCCTCGACTCCGTCGTACGACTGCATACTCGTGAAAATTATGTTTCCCGTCTGCCCAAGCGGCGAATTCTACGCATTATGACAGATTCATACTCCGTAGGTACGCGTTCGAAGGAATAGATATCGGGTGAGGCGATCATGATCGACGATTCGCCAGACTCCTGATCATTGTAATCCTCCAGTTCTACCCAGTGATTAGTGAAAGGTTCGTTGCCACTGCTATCTTCCGCGACGTTTTCATATTCCCCTGCTAACTGTGCATCCTGTTCCACCTCGACGCTGCCTCTGCTATCTTCCGCGACGTTTTCATATTCCCCGGCTATCTGTGCATCCTGTTCCACCTCGACCTCCTCCTCCTCCTCCTCCTCCTCCTCCTCCTCCACCCCCTCCTCTTCCTGTTCTTCTTCCTCTTCAACTTCCTCTTCCTCATCTTCCTCCTGCTCCTCCTCCTCCTCCTCCTCCTCCGACTCTTCGTCTACCGCGTCCGTTAGCTCTTGCGAATCCTCATCTCTCCACGGCTCAACCAGCGATACCTGATCCTCATCCTCATCTACCTCCTCACCCTCTAACGGCAACTCTACTCCGTTATTATTACTGTCAATCGAATGATCCCTATTGATCCCCCACGGAGAAAGGTTCGCGTTTACGGGTTCGTAATCGAGATTGGGGCGCAGCTCTTCATCCACATTTACCAAGGCTTCTTCCACTGACGCCAACTCTACCCCGTTACTATTATTATTAATCGGATGCTCGCCGGGGTAGGTCCACAAAGAAATATCTTCGGTTGGGGGTTTGTAATCGAGATTGAGACGTATTCGTCTACGATTTTCTCGATTGAGTTGACGCAGAGCAAGCATATTGTTTATGGCTGCGGGTTTCATATCGGCTATACGTCTCTTACAGTGAAATATATGGCTTACTTCGGAGCTATCTGAATCTAGGTTGGAATCACCTGTACGTAAGGCTGCTGGTACCGATTGAGAAAAATATTTGAATAAATAAATAAATCAGAAAAAGGAAAGTGTTGTGGGTCGCAGAGGTTGTACTTACCAGCTTCCGAAAAATACGTAGTAGAATCATCAGTGTCCGATGATTCGGGGATACCCTCCGTGCTGCATCCCGCTACAGTATCTACAGCACCATCGACTGTGCAGTATGCCGCTGGCGAATCTGCAGCAGCCTCGGGTAAATCGACATCCCGGTTGACCGTCTGACCGGCGAGCGAGGTCGGAATGTCGAGTCTCGCTGGTGAATCTACAGCAGTCCCGGCTAAATCCACAGCCTGGTTGACAGTCTGACCGACGAGCGATGTCGGAATGTCGAGCCCTAATCCGCGTTCGCAAACATCCACGGCCTCGCACAGCATCCTTTCCTCTCGCAGAAGAGCCGCCTCCGCACCTGACGAATTTTGATATTATTATAGAAAACTATATAAAACACACATACTATAACATAGTATCCTTGAGGAAAATAAGAAAAATATGTCTTACTCAGATAATTGGTGTATGTATCAACCAGGCTTCGAACTACCGCGAGATCCGCTGTGCCTCTCAGACGTAAAACTCTCACAGCCACTCCGATGCACACCCACATACCTCTGAATACACCTCGGTGATACATATCGCCGATAACACGATCACTACAATCGGATAGTATGTACCTCAGGCGATCCAGCAGCTCCGAAACCGATAACGCGTCCATACACCAGTACGATCTTGCGCTGTAGCGGTGTGCCGCTCGAGGATTTGAAAACCTGGCAAAACGAGCCGCCTCCTTCACCACGGAAGTGAGTTTACCAGTATCACTCATGTTTTATAAAAATTGAGCACTCTTCGCCAACGTCTCTGTACGTCGGTGGTTAATTTTCAACTGTGATCTCTGAAGTCTTTCCCTCCCGCATAGCACCTGATACCTCCGTTCATAACCCAGAAGCTTTGAGCGCTGCATGGTCTCAGGCCGATCACCACACGACTTATCGCTATGTCTGCAAATCACATACGTGGTATGGATGAATGTGTAATCGTATGGGCAGGATGCACATCCCTATCCTTCTCGTGGCACGGCACCTAGCACGCGCGTTCATAATCAAGGGACCCTGAGTATCACAGGTTCTCAGGCCAATGGTCTAAAGGCTTATCGTGATGTCTGCAACTCGCATACTCGGTATAGATTTCGGTATCCCATTCATCAGTGTGTGAGTTAAAACAAAATCGTGTGGACCCAAGACCCTGTCTGTATACTTTTGACTAAGAGAAGTACACACGACCGTCTGAGGCGTCATCATTTAGCTACTAACCCTCGTGAGTTGAACACGTGTCTGCAGCATTAAATCAAGTGAAGTAAAGCTAATTCATCTTCGATAAATCGAAAAAAGGTAGGTTACAATAAAATCGACAATGATCTTTAACATCACCGATAACAGCAAACTGAGGGTACAATCACAGAATTTGCGATTTAATGCGTACAGATGGCCTATAGACGCGTCGATATACCTACCGACGTCATGGCTCACATAGATCCTAGGGATATGTGGCTATACGATGAAAAATCGAGCTGGTGAGTTGTCGTGATCATCTTTGAAATACATGAAAGAGATGTCTTGAAAATATTTGTTTTCTTTGCATTTTTCATTCTAAACAGCGCTCAAAACTCATTTACTCGGGTGCCTGTTGGTCTCACGAGGTCTTTTTGGCGTTATGGTTGCGACGGAAGTCTGATTCTCGTCGACGAGACGCCTGTCGATGACGTGGATCCTCTGCGGTCCGAGGCGGACGAGGAGGACGAGGAGGACGATGATGACGTGCCAGACTACGAAACGCCGCACGATTGCGTGACAGATGATGAAGACACCGAGGAAGAAGACTATGATGAATTGACCGATGAAGAACCGTTTTTTTCATCCGAACGGTGTTCCAATTTTCTCGACTCTTCCTTGATCGTGTCTGATCGGCGATAAAGTGCGTGTGCGATGCAACACGATCATTCTTCTCATCCATCTAAAAGAGTGTATCATTAATTCCTGGTAATAGTTTCAGATCGTTTACGGCACGGGATTCCTCTTCTTCTTCTTCTTCTTGTTCGCCTGGCAGCAGCAGCGCTTGCAGGTATTGAGATAAGAGATGCACTCAAAGTGGTTGCACGTTCACACGCTGACGTCTGCAGAATCGGCATGCCTGCGCATGGGAGATTGTCTGCGGAGCTGGCTCCCGGACAGATCACTATTCAGTCGCTCTTCAACCGTTGCTAAAACCAGTCGTCATGGCCATGTCACAGTCAGGTTTGCCCCGAGAGGGTTGCAGCAAGTTGTTCAAGACCTTTGACGTTGCATTGAAGAAATCCGAACGTCACCTAATACTGTCTACCACGTACGGGCTGAACATCTCGTGGTCAAAAAAATTACCGTTGGGCTTCGCCTCCGCATCGACGGTACCTTCGAGCCTGTGATACGTCTGATCAACAACTACAGTAGCGGTGTGTCGCTGAGCGCTTCTGCCTGGGAGGACCTGATGGAATCATTCGAACTCATCGATACCTATTTCGAGAAAGGAAATACGAAATCGGAGAATAAGTTGTACGATTTGACGAACGACACGATTGCCTTGGACAACAGCGTGATGCGTTTCACCACGGCGCATGGCAACAGAGTCATCGCTTTCTACACGAAGAACACCGGCGTACAAGAGGCGGCTGAGGATGAAGATGAGGATGAATCCAGTTCCGCCAAAAAATCGAAAACGTACACGCCTGTGATCGTCATGCAGAAAGGAACCTTCGATGGGCTGAAGAACATCGCCTGCTGCATCAACGCACGTTTGACACGTCTGGAGAGTCTGATGAAGGATGTGAACGCCTCCAAAGACGCCATGGTGAAGTACTTTGCGTCGGTGTTAGTTCTCCGTAAAATGAAATCACCCACCCTGCAGCAGATAGGTGCACTAGTGTGCGATGAGTCAGACTCCACGCGAGAAGTCGTTGGTATGCAGTGCGACACAAATTTCAGAGATATGTATTTCGATATAGTTTTCTCCGAACTGTTGCGATTATTTCTAGCATATATCATAGCCGACGTTCGACAGAGCGTGCTAACAGAGAGTTCGCTGAAAGAAGTGTGAAAAGTGTTCATAACCCCAAAATTTCACGTTTCCGTGACGTATGTGGCGTGTGATCTTGTATGACCTGAGCGAATGTTGATTATCGTACAGTCAAAAATTGTTTGAATTCACCAATTTTCAATATGTTTAGATTTAAGGATATGTAAAGGGTTTAGATTTAAGAATAAAAAACGTTTTTTGTAATCTTATATTTTTGTCGACTCTCCAATTGAAATCCCCGTTATTTTACCTCACCCGTCATCAACGATCCCATAATTCAAAACGACAGCCATCTTTATTTACAGATCTAGATGTATTGAAATTCAAATAAACCCGCCAATCCAACGGTCGTTGCCATCTTGTTTTCAGAAAAATCGAACCGAATTCTCAAAATCAAATGAGTCCGCCAATTCCAGCCCGCCATCTTGCTTTTCTTGAAAACTAAAACTATTCAAATAAGCCCGCTAATCCAACGGACGTCGCCATCTTGTTTTCACAAAAATCGAACCATCCTGAGATTTGGACACATTCGAATAAAACCGCCAATTCCAGGCCGCCATCTTGTTTTTCAGAAAAATAAAGTCATAACAGGTTCGAAAAGATTCAAATAAACCCGCGCCGATTCCGAGGCGGCAGCCATCTTGCTTTCTTTCGCGACGCCGACGGACGAGGAGTGGGGGTATGGCGCCAGTGACGTCACCGTGTTGATGTTTACATCGGTTTGTTGTGACGCTCCAGAGCTGACCCTATCTACTCACGTGACCTCGTTTTTCGCAGTAGTTGCAAAACGGCTCCCTGTCAACAGAAGGTGAACGTTCTCTGGAAGGGGATCGTGAATTGCTATTACCTAATGCTCTCATTCCGGCGCTGAAGACCCTTGCCAGGGCTGATGGGCTGAAATCGTATCGTCTAGGCCGATGCTGTCGATCCCCGCTGGATGAAGTATTGTCGTCCGTGGTGGTCAGAATGACGTTGTCTCGACGCCCTCGGTGGCGGCTCTCGTGCTCTGAGTACGAGTGCCCGGGAGAGTCTGACCTGTCCCGGTGGCCTCCCATGGCCTGTCGGCGATTCCTCCGTATTCTGTCTTCTTCGATGACGAGGTCGTATGCTGCATCCAGGGAGTCGGGAGCTTTTGGGGCTATCGCGTAGAATATTCGGTCTGGCAGACCCCTCAAAAAGTTGTCCAAAGCCGTCTTTTCCATCTGCACGATGGATTCAGCGCTGTTCCTGTATGTGTTTCGGATCGCTCCCCGCGCCTTGTTGACTAAACTCGTGGTTCTACCGATGTAGTTGGACAAGGTCTCTCTATCCTGGATTTGAAGACGGCCCAGCTCGGCCAGAAACGATGCAGGATCCCTCCCGGGAGCATATCGTTTCTTGAGGTGAGAGAGTAGGGCATCGACGGTGACGAATGACTTCCCTTCCACACTGCATCGGGCGGCCCCTGTGAGCTTGGTTAGCACGAGTTTGACGTACTCAGCCTCTTCGTCTTCCTCGATGAGGGCATACCCGTCGCTGATTCGGCGGGCGACTTCGCTGAGGGGTGGTTCTTCTCCGTCAAATTCGGGAATCCGGTCTACGGCCCTGTAGAGCGTGTCGCGATTTCTCGTGCTTTTCGTGTACTCAATGAGGGTAGTCAGCAAGTCGTCGGTGCTTGGCATTTTGATGGGTTAGGATGGGTAGTAGTGATGGGTAGGGAAGGAGGTAGTGATAATAATATGGGGATATCTTAAGAAAACTCAAATACTAATACAAATCACTTTAAACAATTTCAAAACGTTACTCTACATATGACCGCGCGATTGGAATGTGTCAAGTCAGCGATTTCGCGAAGTATCAAGAAGCCGCGGTTGTATACGGCTCAGGTTCTTACTAGGTCACTCAACCAATTCTCAGATTTCGCAGTTTGAGCTTACCCCACACTTAGCACCAATTGTTACGTGCAACCGAGCTGAAGGCTACGGTTGCTGTGTATTATAATTATTGAGAGTAATCTTCGAGCGGCTGAAGATCACCCTCGTGGGCTTAGCTCGAATAAAGTCCTGAGGACACCTACTATTCTGAGATATGGGAGGAGTGAGGTGGTAAGGTAACCTGATTTATTGATAATCCGTGAACGAAACCTTGAGTTTATTGACAATTAAAAAGGATAAGAAAGGCTAACAATAAACAACCACTATTATAATTGAAATAAACTAATCTTCAATATCAATCAAAATCAAATATATAAATAATCAAAAAACAAAACTATAATAATATAATGAAATAATATTAATAAATCAATGAAAGGAAAGAGAGTGAGTCACGAGTGCGTACCCAGAGTCACAGTGAGGTCGGCTTCGATTTAACCTGTCTTGAGTCCAGTGCGCCGTGGATGTCCTCGCCAAGGCTTGGGTAGAATTGGCAGCGGTTCTCGTCCCTCAGGCAGTCCTAGGCCCTTTACTCATTGAAGGTGTAGGACGAGTTCCTTTTAACTGTCCCCCTCGCTACCTTGGACTTACTCGGCAACCACGTCGGACCGACCCAACGGCTAGGTGCGACGACTCTGTAGACTCCGGGGCCTGGGCACTTTGACCAGGATGCACTCACCGAAAGGATAGATTGTGACTGACGAGCAACTCCCGCAGTACCCCTTAAATGTACTTCGGGTTGCTCTAATTTCGTAAACTATTGATGGGGTAAGCCCGACATCAGCAGTTTACGGTGTGAATGCCCCTGGATTGACTCATCCTTTTCTTGTATTGATATTGCTTAAAATCAGGCAATCGAGCGTGTGCAGGAATGCGCCGACTGCGCATCCTTTGGAATTTGTGAAAAATGAGGACGGGCCGTAACAAGCCGAAGGTCGAAAGCGCCATGATTATTTTTTTTCGTGATTTTTTCAAATAGCTGTAAAAACTCGTAGAACGCAAAGATAAATTGGAAGAGCGACCATTAGAAAAAAATTCGATGAAAAATATTGGTAGTTAAAAGCCGAAGGTCGAAAGCGCCATAATTATTTGTTTCGTGATTTTTTCAAATAGCTGTAAAAACTCGTAGAACGCAAAGATAAATTGAAAGAACGACTATTTGAAAAAATTCGATAAAAAATATTGTTAGTTAAAAGCCGAAGGTTGAAAGCGCCATTATTATTTTTTTCGTGGTTTTTTTCAAATAGCTGTAAAAACTCGTAGAACGCAAAGACAAATTGGAAGAGCGACCATTGAAAAAAAAATTCGATGAAAAATATTGGTAGTTAAAAGCCGAAGGTCGTAAACGCCATTATTATTTTTTTTTCATTTTTCACGATTTTTTCAAATAGCTGTAAAAACTTGTAGAACGCGAAGATAAATTTAAAGAACGACCATTAAAACAAAATTCGATGAAAATTGGTAGTTAAAAGCCGAAGGTCGAAAGCGCCATAATTATTTTTTTCGTGATTTTTTCAAATAGCTGTAAAAACTCGCAGAACGCAAAGATAAATTGAAAGAGCGACCATTAAAAAAAAATTCGACGAAAAATATTGGTAGTTAAAAGCCGAAGGTTGAAAGCGCCATTATTATTTTTGTCGTGATTTTTTCAAATAGCTGGAAAAACTCGTAGAACGCAAAGATAAATTGGAAGAGCGACCATTAAAAAAAATTTGATGAAAAATATTGGTAGTTAAAAGCCGAAGGTCGTAAGCGCCATCATTATTTTTTTTCATTTTTCGTGATTTTTTCAAATAGCTGTAAAAACTCGTAGAACGCAAAGATAAATTGAAAGAACGACTATTTGAAAAAATTCGATAAAAAATATTGTTAGTTAAAAGCCGAAGGTCGAAAGCGCCATGATTATTTTTTTTTGTGATTTTTTCAAATAGCTGTAAAAACTCGTAGAACGCAAAGATAAATTGGAAGAGCGACCATTAAAACAAAATTCGATGAAAAATATTGGTACTTAAAAGCCGAAGGTCGAAAGCGCCATAATTATTTTGTTCGTGATTTTTTCAAATAGCTGTAAAAACTCGTAGAACGCAAAGATAAATTGAAAAAACGACCATTAAAAAAAAATTCGATGAAAAATATTGGTAGTTAAAAGCCGAAGGTCGAAAGCGCCATTATTATTTTTGTCGTGATTTTTTCAAATAGCTGGAAAAACTCGTAGAACGCAAAGATAAATTGGAAGAGCGACCATTAAAAAAAATTCGATGAAAAATATTGGTAGTTAAAAGCCGAAGGTCGTAAGCGCCATCATTATTTTTTTTCATTTTTCGTGATTTTTTCAAATAGCTGTAAAAACTCGTAGAACGCAAAGATAAATTGAAAGAACGACTATTTGAAAAAATTCGATAAAAAATATTGTTAGTTAAAAGCCGAAGGTCGAAAGCGCCATGATTATTTTTTTTTTTTTGATTTTTTCAAATAGCTGTAAAAACTCGTAGAACGCAAAGATAAATTGGAAGAGCGACCATTAAAAAAAAATTCGATGAAAAATATTGGTAGTTAAAAGCCGAAGGTCGAAAGCGCCATAATTATTTGTTTCGTGATTTTTTCAAATAGCTGTAAAAACTCGTAGAACGCAAAGATAAATTGAAAGAACGACTATTTGAAAAAATTCTATAAAAAATATTGTTAGTTAAAAGCCGAAGGTTGAAAGCGCCATTATTATTTTTTTCGTGCTTTTTTCAAATAGCTGGAAAAACTCGTAGAACGCAAAGATAAATTGGAAGAGCGACCATTAAAAAAAAATTCGATGAAAAATATTGGTAGTTAAAAGCCGAAGGTCGTAAACGCCATTATTATTTTTTTTTCATTTTTCACGATTTTTTCAAATAGCTGTAAAAACTTGTAGAACGCGAAGATAAATTCAAAGAACGACCAATCAAACAAAATTCGATGAAAAATATTGGTAGTTAAAAGCCGAAGGTCGAAAGCGCCATTATTATTTTTTTCGTGGTTTTTTTCAAATAGCTGTAAAAACTCGTAGAACGCAAAGACAAATTGGAAGAGCGACCATTGAAAAAAAAATTCGATGAAAAATATTGGTAGTTAAAAGCCGAAGGTCGTAAACGCCATTATTATTTTTTTTTCATTTTTCACGATTTTTTCAAATAGCTGTAAAAACTTGTAGAACGCGAAGATAAATTTAAAGAACGACCATTAAAACAAAATTCGATGAAAATTGGTAGTTAAAAGCCGAAGGTCGAAAGCGCCATAATTATTTTTTTCGTGATTTTTTCAAATAGCTGTAAAAACTCGTAGAACGCAAAGATAAATTGAAAGAGCGACCATTAAAAAAAAATTCGACGAAAAATATTGGTAGTTAAAAGCCGAAGGTTGAAAGCGCCATTATTATTTTTGTCGTGATTTTTTCAAATAGCTGGAAAAACTCGTAGAACGCAAAGATAAATTGGAAGAGCGACCATTAAAAAAAATTCGATGAAAAATATTGGTAGTTAAAAGCCGAAGGTCGTAAGCGCCATCATTATTTTTTTTCATTTTTCGTGATTTTTTCAAATAGCTGTAAAAACTCGTAGAACGCAAAGATAAATTGAAAGAACGACTATTTGAAAAAATTCGATAAAAAATATTGTTAGTTAAAAGCCGAAGGTCGAAAGCGCCATGATTATTTTTTTTTTTGTGATTTTTTCAAATAGCTGTAAAAACTCGTAGAACGCAAAGATAAATTGGAAGAGCGACCATTAAAACAAAATTCGATGAAAAATATTGGTACTTAAAAGCCGAAGGTCGAAAGCGCCATAATTATTTTTTTCGTGATTTTTTCAAATAGCTGTAAAAACTCGTAGAACGCAAAGATAAATTGAAAGAACGACTATTTGAAAAAATTCGATAAAAAATATTGTTAGTTAAAAGCCGAAGGTCGAAAGCGCCATGATTATTTTTTTTTTGTGATTTTTTCAAATAGCTGTAAAAACTCGTAGAACGCAAAGATAAATTGGAAGAGCGACCATTAAAACAAAATTCGATGAAAAATATTGGTACTTAAAAGCCGAAGGTCGAAAGCGCCATAATTATTTTTTTCGTGATTTTTTCAAATAGCTGTAAAAACTCGTAGAACGCAAAGATAAATTGAAAAAACGACCATTAAAAAAAAAATTCGATGAAAAATATTGGTAGTTAAAAGCCGAAGGTCGAAAGCGCCATTATTATTTCTTTCGTGATTTTTTCAAATAGCTGTAAAAACTCGTAGAACGCAAAGATAAATTAGAAGAGCGACCATTAAAAAAAAATTCGACGAAAAATATTGGTAGTTAAAAGCCGAAGGTCGTAAGCACCATCATTATTTTTATTCATTTTTCGTGATTTTTTCAAATAGCTGTAAAAACTCGTAGAACGCAAAGATAAATTGGAAGAGCGACCATTAAAAAAAAATTCGATGAAAAATATTGGTAGTTAAAAGCCGAAGGTCGAAAGCGCCATTATTATTTCTTTCGTGATTTTTTCAAATAGCTGTAAAAACTCGTAGAACGCAAAAATAAATTGAAAGAACGACCATTAAAAAAAAAAATCGATAAAAAATATTGGTAGTTGAAAGCCGAAGGTCGTAAGCACCATCATTATTTTTATTCATTTTTCGTGATTTTTTCAAATAGCTGTAAAAACTCGTAGAACGCGAAGATAAATTTAAAGAACGACCATTAAAAAAAAATTCGATGAAAAATATTGGTAGTTAAAAGCCGAAGGTCGTAAGCGCCATTATTATTTTTTTCATTTTTCACGATTTTTTCAAATATCTGTAAAAACTCGTAGAACGCAAAGATAAATTGAAAGAACGACTATTTGAAAAAATTCGACGAAAAATATTGGTAGTTAAAAGCCGAAGGTTGAAAGCGCCATTATTATTTTTTTCACGATTTTTTCAAATAGCTGTAAAAACTTGTAGAACGCGAAGATAAATTTAAAGAACGACCATTAAAACAAAATTCGATGAAAATTGGTAGTTAAAAGCCGAAGGTCGAAAGCGCCATAATTATTTTTTTCGTGATTTTTTCATATAGCTGTAAAAACTCGTAGAACGCAAAGATAAATTGAAAGAGCGACCATTAAAAAAAAATTCGACGAAAAATATTGGTAGTTAAAAGCCGAAAGTTGAAAGCGCCATTATTATTTTTGTCGTGATTTTTTCAAATAGCTGGAAAAACTCGTAGAACGCAAAGATAAATTGGAAGAGCGACCATTAAAAAAAATTGGATGAAAAATATTGGTAGTTAAAAGCCGAAGGTCGTAAGCGCCATCATTATTTTTTTTCATTTTTCGTGATTTTTTCAAATAGCTGTAAAAACTCGTAGAACGCAAAGATAAATTGAAAGAACGACTATTTGAAAAATTCGATAAAAAATATTGTTAGTTAAAAGCCGAAGGTCGAAAGCGCCATAATTATTTTTTTCGTGATTTTTTCAAATAGCTGTAAAAACTCGTAGAACGCAAAGATAAATTGAAAGAGCGACCATTAAAAAAAAATTCGACGAAAAATATTGGTAGTTAAAAGCCGAAGGTTGAAAGCGCCATTATTATTTTTGTCGTGATTTTTTCAAATAGCTGGAAAAACTCGTAGAACGCAAAGATAAATTGAAGAGCGACCATTAAAAAATTCGATGAAAAATATTGGTAGTTAAAAGCCGAAGGTCGTAAGCGCCATCATTATTTTTTTCAATTTTCGTGATTTTTTCAAATAGCTGTAAAACTCGTAGAACGCAAAGATAAATTGGAAGAGCTGACCATTAAAAACAAAATTCGATGAAAATATTGGTACTTAAAAGCCGAAGGTCGAAAGCGCCATAATTATTTTTTTCACGATTTTTTCAAATAGCTGTAAAAACTTGTAGAACGCGAAGATAAATTCAAAGAACGACCAATCAAACAAAATTCGATGAAAAATATTGGTAGTTAAAAGCCGAAGGTCGAAAGCGCCATTATTATTTTTTTCGTGGTTTTTTTCAAATAGCTGTAAAAACTCGTAGAACGCAAAGACAAATTGGAAGAGCGACCATTGAAAAAAAAATTCGATGAAAAATATTGGTAGTTAAAAGCCGAAGGTCGTAAGCGCCATCATTATTTTTTTTCATTTTTCGTGATTTTTTCAAATAGCTGTAAAAACTCGAAGAACGCAAAGATAAATTGAAAGAACGACTATTTGAAAAATCTGATAAAAAATGTTAGTTAAAGTCAATGTCGAAAGCGTCATATTATTCTTTTTTGTGATTTTTTCAACATGTAAAATTTCACAGATCTGCAAAGATAAAATTGAATATTAACTACGAAAACAAAACTATTATTATTGGTACTAAAGTTTGTATATCTGAAAGCGCTATATTTATTTTTTCGATTTTTCAAAGAGTTGTAAACTCGTAGAACGCAAAGATAAATTGAAAAAACGACCATTAAAAAAAAATTCGATGAAAAATATTGGTAGTTAAAAGCCGAAGGTCGAAAGCGCCATTATTATTTCTTTCGTGATTTTTTCAAATAGCTGTAAAAACTCGTAGAACGCAAAGACAAATTGGAAGAGCGACCATTGAAAAAAAAATTCGATGAAAAATATTGGTAGTTAAAAGCCGAAGGTCGTAAGCGCCATCATTATTTTTTTTCATTTTTCGTGATTTTTTCAAATAGCTGTAAAAACTCGAAGAACGCAAAGATAAATTGAAAGAACGACTATTTGAAAAAATTCGATAAAAAATATTGTTAGTTAAAAGCCGAAGGTCGAAAGCGCCATGATTATTTTTTTTCGTGATTTTTTCAAATAGCTGTAAAAACTCGTAGAACGCAAAGATAAATTGGAAGAGCGACCATTAGAAAAAAATTCGATGAAAAATATTGGTAGTTAAAAGCCGAAGGTCGAAAGCGCCATAATTATTTGTTTCGTGATTTTTTCAAATAGCTGTAAAAACTCGTAGAACGCAAAGATAAATTGAAAGAACGACTATTTGAAAAAATTCGATAAAAAATATTGTTAGTTAAAAGCCGAAGGTTGAAAGCGCCATTATTATTTTTTTCGTGATTTTTTCAAATAGCTGGAAAAACTCGTAGAACGCAAAGATAAATTGGAAGAGCGACCATTCAAAAAAAAATTCGACGAAAAATATTGGTAGTTAAAAGCCGAAGGTTGAAAGAGCCATTATTATTTTTTTCATTTTTCACGATTTTTTCAAATAGCTGTAAAAACTTGTAGAACGCGAAGATAAATTTAACGAACGACCAATCAAACAAATTTCGATGGAAAATATTGGTAGTTAAAAGCCGAAGGTCGAAAGCGCCATAATTATTTTTTTCGTGATTTTTTCAAATAGCTGTAAAAACTCGTAGAACGCAAAGATAAATTGAAAGAGCGACCATTAAAAAAAAATTCGACGAAAAATATTGGTAGTTAAAAGCCGAAGGTTGAAAGCGCCATTATTATTTTTGTCGTGATTTTTTCAAATAGCTGGAAAAACTCGTAGAACGCAAAGATAAATTGGAAGAGCGACCATTAAAAAAAATTCGATGAAAAATATTGGTAGTTAAAAGCCGAAGGTCGTAAGCGCCATCATTATTTTTTTTCATTTTTCGTGATTTCTTCAAATAGCTGTAAAAACTCGTAGAACGCAAAGATAAATTGAAAGAACGACTATTTGAAAAAATTCGATAAAAAATATTGTTAGTTAAAAGCCGAAGGTCGAAAGCGCCATGATTATTTTTTTTTGTGATTTTTTCAAATAGCTGTAAAAACTCGTAGAACGCAAAGATAAATTGGAAGAGCGACCATTAAAACAAAATTCGATGAAAAATATTGGTACTTAAAAGCCGAAGGTCGAAAGCGCCATAATTATTTTTTTCGTGATTTTTTCAAATAGCTGTAAAAACTCGTAGAACGCAAAGATAAATTGAAAAAACGACCATTAAAAAAAAATTCGATGAAAAATATTGGTAGTTAAAAGCCGAAGGTCGTAAGCGCCATCATTATTTTTTTCTGTGATTTTTTCAAATAGTTAAAAACTGTAGAACGCAAAGATAAATTGAAGAACGACTATTTGAAAAATTCGATAAAAATATTGTTAGTTAAAGCCGAAGGTTGGAAAGCGCCATTATTTTTTTCGTGGTTTTTTCAAATAGCTGTAAAACTGTAGAACGCAAAGACAAATTGAAGAGCGACCATTGAAAAAAATTCGATGAAAAATATTTGTAGTTAAAAGCCGAAGGTCGTAAACGCCATTATTATTTTTTTTTCATTTTTCACGATTTTTTCAAATAGCTGTAAAAACTTGTAGAACGCGAAGATAAATTTAAAGAACGACCATTAAAACAAAATTCGATGAAAATTGGTAGTTAAAAGCCGAAGGTCGAAAGCGCCATAATTATTTTTTTCGTGATTTTTTCAAATAGCTGTAAAAACTCGTAGAACGCAAAGATAAATTGAAAGAGCGACCATTAAAAAAAAATTCGACGAAAAATATTGGTAGTTAAAAGCCGAAGGTTGAAAGCGCCATTATTATTTTTGTCGTGATTTTTTCAAATAGCTGGAAAAACTCGTAGAACGCAAAGATAAATTGGAAGAGCGACCATTAAAAAAAATTCGATGAAAAATATTGGTAGTTAAAAGCCGAAGGTCGTAAGCGCCATCATTATTTTTTTTCATTTTTCGTGATTTTTTCAAATAGCTGTAAAAACTCGTAGAACGCAAAGATAAATTGAAAGAACGACTATTTGAAAAAATTCGATAAAAAATATTGTTAGTTAAAAGCCGAAGGTCGAAAGCGCCATGATTATTTTTTTTTGTGATTTTTTCAAATAGCTGTAAAAACTCGTAGAACGCAAAGATAAATTGGAAGAGCGACCATTAAAACAAAATTCGATGAAAAATATTGGTACTTAAAAGCCGAAGGTCGAAAGCGCCATAATTATTTTTTTCGTGATTTTTTCAAATAGCTGTAAAAACTCGTAGAACGCAAAGATCAATTGAAAAAACGACCATTAAAAAAAAATTCGATGAAAAATATTGGTAGTTAAAAGCCGAAGGTCGAAAGCGCCATTATTATTTCTTTCATTTTTCACGATTTTTTCAAATAGCTGTAAAAACTTGTAGAACGCGAAGATAAATTCAAAGAACGACCAATCAAACAAAATTCGATGAAAAATATTGGTAGTTAAAAGCCGAAGGTCGAAAGCGCCATGATTATTTTTTTTCGTGATTTTTTCAAATAGCTGTAAAAACTCGTAGAACGCAAAGATAAATTGGAAGAGCTATCATTAGAAAAAAATCTGATGAAAAAATATTGGTAGTTAAAAGCCGAAGGTCGAAAGCGCCATAATTATCGTTCGTGATTTTTTCTAAATAGCTGTAAAAACTCGTAGAACGCAAAGATAAATTGAAGAACGACTCATTTGAAAAATCTGATAAAAAATATTGTTAGTTAAAAAAGCCGAAGGTTGAAAGCGCCATTATTATTTTTTTCGTGGTTTTTTTCAAATAGCTGTAAAAACTCGTAGAACGCAAAGACAAATTGGAAGAGCGACCATTGAAAAAAAAATTCGATGAAAAATATTGGTAGTTAAAAGCCGAAGGTCGTAAGCGCCATTATTATTTTTTTCATTTTTCACGATTTTTTCAAATATCTGTAAAAACTCGTAGAACGCAAAGATAAATTGAAAGAACGACTATTTGAAAAAATTCGATAAAAAATATTGTTATTTAAAAGCCGAAGGTCGAAAGCGCCATTGTTATTTTTTTCGTGATTTTTTCAAATAGCTGTAAAAACTCGTAGAACGCAAAGATAAATTGGAAGAGCGACCATTAAAAAAAAATTCGATGAAAAATATTGGTAGTTAAAAGCCGAAGGTCGTAAGCGCCATTATTATTTTTTTCATTTTTCACGATTTTTTCAAATAGCTGTAAAAACTTGTAGAACGCGAAGATAAATTCAAAGAACGACCAATCAAACAAAATTCGATGAAAAATATTGGTAGTTAAAAGCCGAAGGTCGAAAGCGCCATAATTATTTTTTTCGTGATTTTTTCAAATAGCTGTAAAAACTCGTAGAACGCAAAGATAAATTAGAAGAGCGACCATTAAAAAAAAATTCGACGAAAAATATTGGTAGTTAAAAGCCGAAGGTCGTAAGCGCCATCATTATTTTTTTCATTTTTCGTGATTTTTTCAAATAGCTGTAAAAACTCGTAGAACGCAAAGATAAATTGAAAGAACGACTATTTGAAAAAATTCGATAAAAAATATTGTTAGTTAAAAGCCGAAGGTCGAAAGCGCCATGATTATTTTTTTTTGTGATTTTTTCAAATAGCTGTAAAAACTCGTAGAACGCAAAGATAAATTGGAAGAGCGACCATTAAAACAAAATTCGATGAAAAATATTGGTACTTAAAAGCCGAAGGTCGAAAGCGCCATAATTATTTTTTTCGTGATTTTTTCAAATAGCTGTAAAAACTCGTAGAACGCAAAGATAAATTGAAAAAACGACCATTAAAAAAAAAATTCGATGAAAAATATTGGTAGTTAAAAGCCGAAGGTCGAAAGCGCCATTATTATTTTTGTCGTGATTTTTTCAAATAGCTGGAAAAACTCGTAGAACGCAAAGATAAATTGGAAGAGCGACCATTAAAAAAAATTCGATGAAAAATATTGGTAGTTAAAAGCCGAAGGTCGTAAGCGCCATCATTATTTTTTTTCATTTTTCGTGATTTTTTCAAATAGCTGTAAAAACTCGTAGAACGCAAAGATAAATTGAAAGAACGACTATTTGAAAAAATTCGATAAAAAATATTGTTAGTTAAAAGCCGAAGGTCGAAAGCGCCATGATTATTTTTTTTTTTTTGATTTTTTCAAATAGCTGTAAAAACTCGTAGAACGCAAAGATAAATTGGAAGAGCGACCATTAAAACAAAATTCGATGAAAAATATTGGTACTTAAAAGCCGAAGGTCGAAAGCGCCATAATTATTTTTTTCGTGATTTTTTCAAATAGCTGTAAAAACTCGTAGAACGCAAAGATCAATTGAAAAAACGACCATTAAAAAAAAATTCGATGAAAAATATTGGTAGTTAAAAGCCGAAGGTCGAAAGCGCCATTATTATTTCTTTCGTGATTTTTTCAAATAGCTGTAAAAACTCGTAGAACGCAAAAATAAATTGAAAGAACGACCATTAAAAAAAAAAATCGATAAAAAATATTGGTAGTTAAAAGCCGAAGGTCGTAAGCGCCATCATTATTTTTTTTCATTTTTCGTGATTTTTTCAAATAGCTGTAAAAACTCGTAGAACGCGAAGATAAATTGAAAGAACGACTATTTGAAAAAATTCGATAAAAAATATTGTTAGTTAAAAGCCGAAGGTCGAAAGCGCCATAATTATTTTTTTCGTGATTTTTTCAAATAGCTGTAAAAACTCGTAGAACGCAAAGATCAATTGAAAAAACGACCATTAAAAAAAAATTCGATGAAAAATATTGGTAGTTAAAAGCCGAAGGTCGAAAGCGCCATTATTATTTCTTTCATTTTTCACGATTTTTTCAAATAGCTGTAAAAACTTGTAGAACGCGAAGATAAATTCAAAGAACGACCAATCAAACAAAATTCGATGAAAAATATTGGTAGTTAAAAGCCGAAGGTCGAAAGCGCCATAATTATTTTTTTCGTGATTTTTTCAAATAGCTGTAAAAACTCGTAGAACGCAAAGATAAATTAGAAGAGCGACCATTAAAAAAAAATTCGACGAAAAATATTGGTAGTTAAAAGCCGAAGGTCGTAAGCGCCATCATTATTTTTTTTCATTTTTCGTGATTTTTTCAAATAGCTGTAAAAACTCGTAGAACGCAAAGATAAATTGAAAGAACGACTATTTGAAAAAATTCGATAAAAAATATTGTTAGTTAAAAGCCGAAGGTCGAAAGCGCCATGATTATTTTTTTTCGTGATTTTTTCAAATAGCTGTAAAAACTCGTAGAACGCAAAGATAAATTGGAAGAGCGACCATTAGAAAAAAAATTCGATGAAAAATATTGGTAGTTAAAAGCCGAAGGTCGAAAGCGCCATAATTATTTGTTTCGTGATTTTTTCAAATAGCTGTAAAAACTCGTAGAACGCAAAGATAAATTGAAAGAACGACTATTTGAAAAAATTCGATAAAAAATATTGTTAGTTAAAAGCCGAAGGTTGAAAGCGCCATTATTATTTTTTTCGTGGTTTTTTTCAAATAGCTGTAAAAACTCGTAGAACGCAAAGACAAATTGGAAGAGCGACCATTGAAAAAAAAATTCGATGAAAAATATTGGTAGTTAAAAGCCGAAGGTCGTAAACGCCATTATTATTTTTTTTTCATTTTTCACGATTTTTTCAAATAGCTGTAAAAACTTGTAGAACGCGAAGATAAATTTAAAGAACGACCATTAAAACAAAATTCGATGAAAATTGGTAGTTAAAAGCCGAAGGTCGAAAGCGCCATAATTATTTTTTTCGTGATTTTTTCAAATAGCTGTAAAAACTCGTAGAACGCAAAGATAAATTGAAAGAGCGACCATTAAAAAAAAATTCGACGAAAAATATTGGTAGTTAAAAGCCGAAGGTTGAAAGCGCCATTATTATTTTTGTCGTGATTTTTTCAAATAGCTGGAAAAACTCGTAGAACGCAAAGATAAATTGGAAGAGCGACCATTAAAAAAAATTCGATGAAAAATATTGGTAGTTAAAAGCCGAAGGTCGTAAGCGCCATCATTATTTTTTTCATTTTTCGTGATTTTTTCAAATAGCTGTAAAAACTCGTAGAACGCAAAGATAAATTGAAAGAACGACTATTTGAAAAAATTCGATAAAAAATATTGTTAGTTAAAAGCCGAAGGTCGAAAGCGCCATGATTATTTTTTTTTTTGTGATTTTTTCAAATAGCTGTAAAAACTCGTAGAACGCAAAGATAAATTGGAAGAGCGACCATTAAAACAAAATTCGATGAAAAATATTGGTAGTTAAAAGCCGAAGGTCGAAAGCGCCATAATTATTTTTTTCGTGATTTTTTCAAATAGCTGTAAAAACTCGTAGAACGCAAAGATAAATTGAAAAAACGACCATTAAAAAAAAATTCGATGAAAAATATTGGTAGTTAAAAGCCGAAGGTCGAAAGCGCCATTATTATTTCTTTCGTGATTTTTTCAAATAGCTGTAAAAACTCGTAGAACGCAAAGACAAATTGGAAGAGCGACCATTGAAAAAAAAATTCGATGAAAAATATTGGTAGTTAAAAGCCGAAGGTCGTAAGCGCCATCATTATTTTTTTTCATTTTTCGTGATTTTTTCAAATAGCTGTAAAAACTCGTAGAACGCAAAGATAAATTGAAAGAACGACTATTTGAAAAAATTCGATAAAAAATATTGTTAGTTAAAAGCCGAAGGTCGAAAGCGCCATGATTATTTTTTTTCGTGATTTTTTCAAATAGCTGTAAAAACTCGTAGAACGCAAAGATAAATTGGAAGAGCGACCATTAGAAAAAAAATTCGATGAAAAATATTGGTAGTTAAAAGCCGAAGGTCGAAAGCGCCATAATTATTTGTTTCGTGATTTTTTCAAATAGCTGTAAAAACTCGTAGAACGCAAAGATAAATTGAAAGAACGACTATTTGAAAAAATTCGATAAAAAATATTGTTAGTTAAAAGCCGAAGGTTGAAAGCGCCATTATTATTTTTTTCGTGGTTTTTTTCAAATAGCTGTAAAAACTCGTAGAACGCAAAGACAAATTGGAAGAGCGACCATTGAAAAAAAAATTCGATGAAAAATATTGGTAGTTAAAAGCCGAAGGTCGTAAACGCCATTATTATTTTTTTTCATTTTTCACGATTTTTTCAAATAGCTGTAAAAACTTGTAGAACGCGAAGATAAATTTAAAGAACGACCATTAAAACAAAATTCGATGAAAATTGGTAGTTAAAAGCCGAAGGTCGAAAGCGCCATAATTATTTTTTTCGTGATTTTTTCAAATAGCTGTAAAAACTCGTAGAACGCAAAGATAAATTGAAAGAGCGACCATTAAAAAAAAATTCGACGAAAAATATTGGTAGTTAAAAGCCGAAGGTTGAAAGCGCCATTATTATTTTTGTCGTGATTTTTTCAAATAGCTGGAAAAACTCGTAGAACGCAAAGATAAATTGGAAGAGCGACCATTAAAAAAAATTCGATGAAAAATATTGGTAGTTAAAAGCCGAAGGTCGTAAGCGCCATCATTATTTTTTTTCATTTTTCGTGATTTTTTCAAATAGCTGTAAAAACTCGTAGAACGCAAAGATAAATTGAAAGAACGACTATTTGAAAAAATTCGATAAAAAATATTGTTAGTTAAAAGCCGAAGGTCGAAAGCGCCATGATTATTTTTTTTTGTGATTTTTTCAAATAGCTGTAAAAACTCGTAGAACGCAAAGATAAATTGGAAGAGCGACCATTAAAACAAAATTCGATGAAAAATATTGGTACTTAAAAGCCGAAGGTCGAAAGCGCCATAATTATTTTTTTCGTGATTTTTTCAAATAGCTGTAAAAACTCGTAGAACGCAAAGATAAATTGAAAAAACGACCATTAAAAAAAAATTCGATGAAAAATATTGGTAGTTAAAAGCCGAAGGTCGAAAGCGCCATCATTATTTTTTTTCATTTTTCGTGATTTTTTCAAATAGCTGTAAAAACTCGTAGAACGCAAAGATAAATTGAAAGAACGACTATTTGAAAAAATTCGATAAAAAATATTGTTAGTTAAAAGCCGAAGGTCGAAAGCGCCATGATTATTTTTTTTTTGTGATTTTTTCAAATAGCTGTAAAAACTCGTAGAACGCAAAGATAAATTGGAAGAGCGACCATTAAAAAAATTCGATGAAAAATATTGGTAGTTAAAGCCGAAGTCGAAAGCGCCATAATTATTTGTTTCGTGATTTTCAAATAGCTGTAAAAACTCGTAGAACGCAAAGATAAATTGAAAGAACGACTATTTGAAAAAATTCGATAAAAAATATTGTTAGTTAAAAGCCGAAGGTTGAAAGCGCCATTATTATTTTTTTCGTGGTTTTTTTCAAATAGCTGTAAAAACTCGTAGAACGCAAAGACAAATTGGAAGAGCGACCATTGAAAAAAAAATTCGATGAAAAATATTGGTAGTTAAAAGCCGAAGGTCGTAAGCGCCATTATTATTTTTTTCATTTTTCACGATTTTTTCAAATATCTGTAAAAACTCGTAGAACGCAAAGATAAATTGAAAGAACGACTATTTGAAAAAATTCGATAAAAAATATTGTTATTTAAAAGCCGAAGGTCGAAAGCGCCATTGTTATTTTTTTCGTGATTTTTTCAAATAGCTGTAAAAACTCGTAGAACGCAAAGATAAATTGGAAGAGCGACCATTAAAAAAAAATTCGATGAAAAATATTGGTAGTTAAAAGCCGAAGGTCGTAAGCGCCATTATTATTTTTTTCATTTTTCACGATTTTTTCAAATAGCTGTAAAAACTTGTAGAACGCGAAGATAAATTCAAAGAACGACCAATCAAACAAAATTCGATGAAAAATATTGGTAGTTAAAAGCCGAAGGTCGAAAGCGCTATAATTATTTTTTTCGTGATTTTTTCAAATAGCTGTAAAAACTCGTAGAACGCAAAGATAAATTAGAAGAGCGACCATTAAAAAAAAATTCGACGAAAAATATTGGTAGTTAAAAGCCGAAGGTCGTAAGCGCCATCATTATTTTTTTCATTTTTCGTGATTTTTTCAAATAGCTGTAAAAACTCGTAGAACGCAAAGATAAATTGAAAGAACGACTATTTGAAAAAATTCGATAAAAAATATTGTTAGTTAAAAGCCGAAGGTCGAAAGCGCCATGATTATTTTTTTTTTTGTGATTTTTTCAAATAGCTGTAAAAACTCGTAGAACGCAAAGATAAATTGGAAGAGCGACCATTAAAAAAAAATTCGATGAAAAATATTGGTAGTTAAAAGCCGAAGGTCGAAAGCGCCATAATTATTTTTTTCGTGATTTTTTCAAATAGCTGTAAAAACTCGTAGAACGCAAAGATAAATTGAAAAAACGACCATTAAAAAAAAATTCGATGAAAAATATTGGTAGTTAAAAGCCGAAGGTCGAAAGCGCCATTATTATTTCTTTCGTGATTTTTTCAAATGGCTGTAAAAACTCGTAGAACGCAAAAATAAATTGAAAGAACGACCATTAAAAAAAAAATCGATAAAAAATATTGGTAGTTGAAAGCCGAAGGTCGTAAGCACCATCATTATTTTTATTCATTTTTCGTGATTTTTTCAAATAGCTGTAAAAACTCGTAGAACGCGAAGATAAATTTAAAGAACGACCATTAAAAAAAAATTCGATGAAAAATATTGGTAGTTAAAAGCCGAAGGTCGTAAGCGCCATCATTATTTTTTTTCATTTTTCGTGATTTTTTCAAATAGCTGTAAAAACTCGTAGAACGCAAAGATAAATTGAAAGAACGACTATTTGAAAAAATTCGATAAAAAAATATTGTTAGTTAAAAGCCGAAGGTCGAAAGCGCCATAATTATTTTTTTCGTGATTTTTTCAAATAGCTGTAAAAACTCGTAGAACGCAAAGATAAATTGAAAAAACGACCATTAAAAAAAAATTCGATGAAAAATATTGGTAGTTAAAAGCCGAAGGTCGAAAGCGCCATGATTATTTTTTTTCGTGATTTTTTCAAATAGCTGTAAAAACTCGTAGAACGCAAAGATAAATTGGAAGAGCGACCATTAGAAAAAAATTCGATGAAAAATATTGGTAGTTAAAAGCCGAAGGTCGAAAGCGCCATAATTATTTGTTTCGTGATTTTTTCAAATAGCTGTAAAAACTCGTAGAACGCAAAGATAAATTGAAAGAACGACTATTTGAAAAAATTCGATAAAAAATATTGTTAGTTAAAAGCCGAAGGTTGAAAGCGCCATTATTATTTTTTTCGTGGTTTTTTTCAAATAGCTGTAAAAACTCGTAGAACGCAAAGACAAATTGGAAGAGCGACCATTGAAAAAAAAATTCGATGAAAAATATTGGTAGTTAAAAGCCGAAGGTCGTAAACGCCATTATTATTTTTTTTCATTTTTCACGATTTTTTCAAATAGCTGTAAAAACTTGTAGAACGCGAAGATAAATTTAAAGAACGACCATTAAAACAAAATTCGATGAAAATTGGTAGTTAAAAGCCGAAGGTCGAAAGCGCCATAATTATTTTTTTCGTGATTTTTTCAAATAGCTGTAAAAACTCGTAGAACGCAAAGATAAATTGAAAGAGCGACCATTAAAAAAAAATTCGACGAAAAATATTGGTAGTTAAAAGCCGAAGGTTGAAAGCGCCATTATTATTTTTGTCGTGATTTTTTCAAATAGCTGGAAAAACTCGTAGAACGCAAAGATAAATTGGAAGAGCGACCATTAAAAAAAAATTCGATGAAAAATATTGGTAGTTAAAAGCCGAAGGTCGTAAGCGCCATCATTATTTTTTTTCATTTTTCGTGATTTCTTCAAATAGCTGTAAAAACTCGTAGAACGCAAAGATAAATTGAAAGAACGACTATTTGAAAAAATTCGATAAAAAATATTGTTAGTTAAAAGCCGAAGGTCGAAAGCGCCATGATTATTTTTTTTCGTGATTTTTTCAAATAGCTGTAAAAACTCGTAGAACGCAAAGATAAATTGGAAGAGCGACCATTAGAAAAAAATTCGATGAAAAATATTGGTAGTTAAAAGCCGAAGGTCGAAAGCGCCATAATTATTTGTTTCGTGATTTTTTCAAATAGCTGTAAAAACTCGTAGAACGCAAAGATAAATTGAAAGAACGACTATTTGAAAAAATTCGATAAAAAATATTGTTAGTTAAAAGCCGAAGGTTGAAAGCGCCATTATTATTTTTTTCGTGGTTTTTTTCAAATAGCTGTAAAAACTCGTAGAACGCAAAGACAAATTGGAAGAGCGACCATTGAAAAAAAAATTCGATGAAAAATATTGGTAGTTAAAAGCCGAAGGTCGTAAACGCCATTATTATTTTTTTTTCATTTTTCACGATTTTTTCAAATAGCTGTAAAAACTTGTAGAACGCGAAGATAAATTTAAAGAACGACCATTAAAACAAAATTCGATGAAAATTGGTAGTTAAAAGCCGAAGGTCGAAAGCGCCATAATTATTTTTTTCGTGATTTTTTCAAATAGCTGTAAAAACTCGTAGAACGCAAAGATAAATTGGAAGAGCGACCATTAAAAAAAAATTCGACGAAAAATATTGGTAGTTAAAATCCGAAGGTTGAAAGCGCCATTATTATTTTTGTCGTGATTTTTTCAAATAGCTGGAAAAACTTGTTGGGTTATGTGTGAATAAACGACTCAGATGTATTTCTATTGCACAGTAAACGATATTTATTATATTAAGTACATGAGCGGATAATTTAGCGTGGCGTCTCTTCGGCCATCTTGACACACAGTGAAGGTGTGTAGAGAATCGAGCATCGTATCGATTGATCGACGATGTATCATCATGGCGTCCATTCGACGGAGCGTGTGAACCCCGCCAAGGTTCAAATGTCACTCGGGCGGCTTGCCCCGAAATACAGGAGATTTCTAACACTCCCCCTCAAGCGTCCGAGTATTACATCTGCTTACAGTCCACCATTCCCAGTTTGCTGATGCAACTTCGATGCATCTGTCCATTCAATGCTTTTGTCAACACATCGGCTGGCATTTCTGTAGACGGCATGTATTTCAGCTCGATGTAACCGTGTTCCACTGCTTTCCTTATGAAGTGATGTTTCACATCGATGTGCTTTGTTCGTGAGTGAAACACCGGATTTTTACCCAGGTCTTGAGCTCCTTGGTTGTCGTTATAGAGCGTCATTTTCTTTTGTGACCTTACTCCAGTTTCCTTGATGAATTGAAGTATATGCATTCCCTCCTTTGTTGCCTCTGAGATCCCCATATATTCCGCCTCAGTCGTAGAAAGTGCCACCGTTCTCTGTTTCTTTGCCTCCCAGCTCGTAGCCGCTCCTGATACCGTGAAGGCGTACCCAGTGTACGATCTCCGATCGATCAGGCACCCAGCCCAGTCCGAGTCCACGAAACCTTCGACGTCCCTCTTGGTTTTCGAATACTTTAACCCGAGGCTCGTTGTTCCCTTTAAATAGCGTAGTACCCTTTTGGCAGCGACCCAATGTTCCTTTTGAAAACAGTTGTTGAATTGACTTAGTGAACTGACTGCGAAACAAATGTCTGGTCTCGTCCCCAAAGCAAGGTACATCAACGAACCAATCAGTTCACGGTAAGGGTATGCTTTATCTTCCAATGGTTCGGTCGGCTTCGTCAGCTTCTGACTTACGTCGAGTGGAGTCACAGCTGGCTTGCAGTTCTCCATCCCAAAACGCTTCAGAACGTCGTTTACGTACCCAGTCTGCGAGATGTAGGTAGTTCCTCTTCTCACGTTGAACTCTAGTCCCAGGCAATGACGAAGCTCACCCAAGTCCTTGATGTTAAACTGTCTGCTCAACGACATCTTGAATTCCTTGATCCAATCCGGATCATTTGAAGTCACGATCAAGTCATCGACGTAGGTGATGACCAATAATATCTTCTCACCTCGTCGAGCTTCGTACACACTCGTGTCACTGTGGAGAGCGTTCAGTCCCAATTTGCGTAATTCTTGAGACAGCTTCTGTTGCCATTGTCTCCCAGCTTGCTTCAGCCCGTATAGAGCTCGTTTCAACAGGCAAACTTTATCTCCGGACTTCAACTCCTGTAGCATCGTCAGAGCTTCTCTTCTTTCTTTTAAGCTTCCTTCATGCGCTAGATCTGTCAAGGTTTCTTCGAGAAATTCGGGAGTTTCCATATACACCTCTTCGTCGATGGTCCCGTTCAGATACGCAGTCGTTACGTCCAACTGATGCATCTCGAAGTCACGCTCCACTGCCATTGCTACTATGAGTCGAATTGAGCTCATACGTGCAACCGATGCAAATGTTTCTCTGAAATCTAGCCCAGGACGTTGAGCGTATCCCTTAGCCACTAGCCTGGCCTTCCTCCGTTCGAGAGTTCCATCAGGTGAGTATTTATTCTTCAGGATAATTCTGCACCCAATAACTCCTCTTCTTTCAGGTCGGTCAACCAGCTCCCACGTCCCATTCTTCATGTGAGCTCTGAATTCGTCGGTGATAGCAGCTTTCCACTCAGTGCCATCCGAGCCTGCAACTGCATCGTTAACTTCCAATTCCGTGGTTAACGCGTACTCACTGTAATCGGATTCTATTGCAGCGTTCCCTTCAGGTTCATCCTCGACTCTTCTAATCGCATATTCCTTTCGTGGTCTCCCAGGAAGCCCCGTACGCACCAAGCGAGGTCTCCCCAGTCCTCTGCGTTGTATGATGGCGTCTTCGACTGCTCCTTCTTCTTCTTCGTCAATATCGCCATCGACATCTGCTTCTTCAGCATCGCGTTCTTCCTGGACTCGAGGATTTTCATCTTCTTCTTCTCTCCTATCTGGGTAGGCACCGTGCTCAAGGATTTCCATCTCGTTGGCGATCGGGTTGACTTCGACCTCCGTCGCTTCGTGTCGATCCATCGGCTCCAGCATCATCTCCTTCAACATACTTTCGGTCACGAAGTCCTCGTATTTTTCTCCAGTTTGGAAATCGTTGAAGAATTTTACGTCGCGTGTAGCCTCAACCCTCCTCAAGTCAGGCAGCCAAACTCTGTATGCCTTGGCCGTGTCTGAATACCCGATGAAGATGCAGTCTCTTCCTTTTTCTTCGAATTTTCCCTTTCCAGGTTTGTTGTCCAATGCGTAAGCTTTGGAACCGAAGATTTTCATATTCGAAAGATCTGGTCGCTGTCCCATCCATAGTTCGTATGGTGTTTTTCCTCCCACACTGGATGAAGCGCACCGGTTTCGAATGTAATTCGCTGTCCTCGTTGCCTCAGCCCAAAACGACGGTGGTAGATTCGATTCGATTAACAAGCATCTCGCAGTTTCCACTAAGGTCCTATTCTTCCGCTCAGCGACCCCGTTTTGTTGGGGGGTGTACGGGACTGTCAGTCGCCTCCTGATTCCTTGCTCGTCCAGAAAACCTTGAAATTCTTTGTTGCAGAATTCCGTCCCGTTGTCTGACTGGAGGGCTCGTATCTGACAACCCGTTTGCTTCTCTACAATTTTTTTGTACCCCTTAAAAGCTTCTAGAACGTCGCTCTTGTTTCTTACGAATCTTATTTCACACCAACGGCTGTAGTCGTCAATGAATACCACGAAGTACATGGCCCCGCTGATTGCTTGGGTTCGCATAGGTCCACACAGATCCGTATGCACGATGCTGAGTTTCTCTGAGCTCCGCTCAGACAGTTGAGGAAATGACAACCGCGCAAATTTTCCTCTCACGCAGGTTTCACACTGACCAAAACTTGCTTCCTTCGCAGTCCGCTCGTCGATGATTCCCTCTCGTGCCATCTTCTTCAAACTCTGCTCGTTCAGGTGGCCCAATCGCTTGTGCCATAGGTTCAATTTCGTGTCCCGTCGAGTCTCGCTGGTCAACCCCGCAGCTTCTTCGTTCTCTTGGACGCAGTACAATCCACCTTCTCTCTTGCAGATCATACTCTGGTTTCCAAATTTGTCTTGTACGACAGCCCTGTCTCGATCAAACAACACGGTAAAACCATTGTCGGTGATTTTACTTACAGAAATTAAGTTCGTCCTTAATTCTGGGACGTGTAGACTGTTCTTGAGGCTTATTTTCCTTACACAGGCCTCGTCTTTCAGCGTCAGCTTCAATAAGCCCACGCCCTTTACCTCAGCGCAGGCGTCGCTCGCCAAATTCAATCGACTCGTCAAACTCTTCTCCAGGTTCTGGAATTTGTCTTCGTCGCTGCACATATGCGATGTACATCCACTGTCGAGGCACCACTTCATCGCATTGGATCCTTGTTCCGTCTGCAAAGCGGCTTCGTTCCTCGCCACCGACACGTAGGATGCTTCCTCGACTTGACCAGCGCTATCTTGGGAAGATTGGTTCTTCCGGTCACACTGCGCAGCTCTGTGCCCAGGACCCCTGCACTTGTAACAAAGGAATTGTTTTCGTTCGTTTGTAGGTTTGTTTCCTTGCGACTCCCCCTTGTCCGGAACCTTCTTTGACGACTTCTTAGGGTAAGTGTTCTTCTTTACCCACATGGCGTTCTCAGCGTCGGTGTCTGGTTTTGCTCGACGCGCCTCGCTCTCTTCGATGATTTTTATTTTCAGCGCTTCCAGTCTCGGTAACTCATCCCTCGACTCTATCGCACATCTGAAATTTTCATAACTAGACGGCAGGCTGTACAATAACATCACCGATAACAAGTCTTCGTTGACTTCGATGTCCATCTCTTGCAGTTTATCGACCGTGTCGAAAAAATCTCGAAGGTGATTCCGGACGTCTTCACCATCCGCCATTTTGTGTAGCGTTAGACGCTTTAGAAGCGTGGCTTTTCTCGCCGGTCCTTTCGACTGGTAGATCTCCTGCAATTTCTTCCAGATGTCGTTTGAAGTAACACAACCTTTGATTTGTTTCAATTCTGCCGGACTTATCGACAGAATCAGGTCCGATCTCGCCTTCCTGTCCGCGGCGTCCCACGCAGCGGCGATTGTAATCGACGCGGCGTCGGTTACGGCAGGTCTCGGCTTTCCACCACTCACGTAGTCCCAAGCGTCATTTTTGACTAATAACGCTTCTACTTGTAATTTCCAAGTATCATAATTATCCTTTGTCAAGGGTTCGATTCGGGCATAATTATGATTACTCATCGTGTCCAAGTCCTCGCGCACTCGCACACAGCAACAACAAGACACACTTGTATTACGCGATCTATTTTCTTTATTCACTCTCAATACGCGGATGTATCGTGGCCTGGGCCCATAACCTGTTGGGTTATGTGTGAATAAACGACTCAGATGTATTTCTATTGCACAGTAAACGATATTTATTATATTAAGTACATGAGCGGATAATTTAGCGTGGCGTCTCTTCGGCCATTTTGACACACAGTGAAGGTGTGTAGAGAATCGAGCATCGTATCGATTGATCGACGATGTATCATCATGGCGTCCATTCGACGGAGCGTGTGAACCCCGCCAAGGTTCAAATGTCACTCGGGCGGCTTGCCCCGAAATACAGGAGATTTCTAACAAAACTCGTAGAACGCAAAGATAAATTGGAAGAGCGACCATTAAAAAAAATTCGATGAAAAATATTGGTAGTTAAAAGCCGAAGGTCGTAAGCGCCATCATTATTTTTTTTCATTTTTCGTGATTTTTTCAAATAGCTGTAAAAACTCGTAGAACGCAAAGATAAATTGGAAGAGCGACCATTAAAACAAAATTCGATGAAAAATATTGGTACTTAAAAGCCGAAGGTCGAAAGCGCCATAATTATTTTGTTCGTGATTTTTTCAAATAGCTGTAAAAACTCGTAGAACGCAAAGATAAATTGAAAAAACGACCATTAAAAAAAAATTCGATGAAAAATATTGGTAGTTAAAAGCCGAAGGTCGAAAGCGCCATTATTATTTCTTTCGTGATTTTTTCAAATAGCTGTAAAAACTCGTAGAACGCAAAAATAAATTGAAAGAACGACCATTAAAAAAAAAATCGATAAAAAATATTGGTAGTTGAAAGCCGAAGGTCGTAAGCACCATCATTATTTTTATTCATTTTTCGTGATTTTTTCAAATAGCTGTAAAAACTCGTAGAACGCGAAGATAAATTTAAAGAACGACCATTAAAAAAAAATTCGATGAAAAATATTGGTAGTTAAAAGCCGAAGGTCGTAAGCGCCATTATTATTTTTTTCATTTTTCACGATTTTTTCAAATATCTGTAAAAACTCGTAGAACGCAAAGATAAATTGAAAGAACGACTATTTGAAAAAATTCGATAAAAAATATTGTTATTTAAAAGCCGAAGGTCGAAAGCGCCATTGTTATTTTTTTCGTGATTTTTTCAAATAGCTGTAAAAACTCGTAGAACGCAAAGATAAATTGGAAGAGCGACCATTAAAAAAAAATTCGATGAAAAATATTGGTAGTTAAAAGCCGAAGGTCGTAAGCGCCATTATTATTTTTTTCATTTTTCACGATTTTTTCAAATAGCTGTAAAAACTTGTAGAACGCGAAGATAAATTCAAAGAACGACCAATCAAACAAAATTCGATGAAAAATATTGGTAGTTAAAAGCCGAAGGTCGAAAGCGCTATAATTATTTTTTTCGTGATTTTTTCAAATAGCTGTAAAAACTCGTAGAACGCAAAGATAAATTAGAAGAGCGACCATTAAAAAAAAATTCGACGAAAAATATTGGTAGTTAAAAGCCGAAGGTCGTAAGCGCCATCATTATTTTTTTTCATTTTTCGTGATTTTTTCAAATAGCTGTAAAAACTCGTAGAACGCAAAGATAAATTGAAAGAACGACTATTTGAAAAAATTCGATAAAAAATATTGTTAGTTAAAAGCCGAAGGTGGAAAGCGCCATGATTATTTTTTTTCGTGATTTTTTCAAATAGCTGTAAAAACTCGTAGAACGCAAAGATAAATTGGAAGAGCGACCATTAGAAAAAAATTCGATGAAAAATATTGGTAGTTAAAAGCCGAAGGTCGAAAGCGCCATAATTATTTGTTTCGTGATTTTTTCAAATAGCTGTAAAAACTCGTAGAACGCAAAGATAAATTGAAAGAACGACTATTTGAAAAAATTCGATAAAAAATATTGTTAGTTAAAAGCCGAAGGTTGAAAGCGCCATTATTATTTTTTTCGTGGTTTTTTTCAAATAGCTGTAAAAACTCGTAGAACGCAAAGACAAATTGGAAGAGCGACCATTGAAAAAAAAATTCGATGAAAAATATTGGTAGTTAAAAGCCGAAGGTCGTAAACGCCATTATTATTTTTTTTTCATTTTTCACGATTTTTTCAAATAGCTGTAAAAACTTGTAGAACGCGAAGATAAATTTAAAGAACGACCATTAAAACAAAATTCGATGAAAATTGGTAGTTAAAAGCCGAAGGTCGAAAGCGCCATAATTATTTTTTTCGTGATTTTTTCAAATAGCTGTAAAAACTCGTAGAACGCAAAGATAAATTGGAAGAGCGACCATTAAAAAAAAATTCGACGAAAAATATTGGTAGTTAAAAGCCGAAGGTTGAAAGCGCCATTATTATTTTTGTTCGGGGAAAGGTTATTATAAAATAGATTGGAGTAGACATTAATTTGGGCTTTATTGAATAACTCATCTGAGTCGCTCGAGAGGCGAACTCTAACTGAACGTACATGGTGTAAACATAATGGTTCGGACAATACGTCTCGCATACGTATCGCACACACACATTAGCATCTCACACATACTTCAGCTCAATACCTTCGCATTTCCCCAACACCTCCCCTCGAAGTCTTGAGTGTAACTTTAATCTTCATTCAAATTTATCATACCCAAACCAATCAGACATTTTTCGTGTTTTGGTCCGCTTAACCCTTTTGTTAAAACGTCTGCAGGCATTTTGTCTGTTGACAAGTACTTTATTTCAATTTTGCCTTTTTCGAATGCCTTTCGAACAAAGTGGTATTTTATCGCGATGTGTTTTGTCTTTGGACGATAACTTTTATTTTCGACCAGTTTTGAAGCGCCTACATTGTCGTTCAAAAGCACTACGCAATTGATTTCGCTTACAACACCCAATTTGTTCACCAGGCTCTGTAGATACACTGATTCTCTCGCAGCCTCTGTCAATGCCATGTATTCGGCCTCTGTGCTAGATAATGCTACCGTCTTTTGTTTGCGTGCTTCCCAACTTACTACTGAGCCAGCTAGTAAGAAGGCGAATCCCGAATAAGATCTTCGATCCACTATATTAGCACCCCAGTCGGCGTCGACTACCCCGAATAATGGTATGCCTGTCTTAACGTACGACAAGCCGTACTCCATGGTACCCTTTAAGTAGCGTAAAATGCGTTTGGCCGCTTTCCAGTGTTCACCATTATAAGATTTGTTGAATTGACTCAAATAATTAACTGAGTAGGAAATATCCGGTCTGGTGGTAACAGCCAAGTACATTAACGCGCCTATTAGACGTTGGAAGGGATACTTGCTCATCTCGCTCTCACTCACGCACTCTGGCTTATCCAGTTTACAATTCATTTCGATCGGCGTGGATGCCGGCTTGCATTCACTCATCCCAAAATGATCTAGCAGTGCCTTGATGTAATCTGTTTGTTTTATGTTTACATTGTATTTGTTATCACGCGAGAATTCGATACCGAGACAACGGTTAACTCTGCCTAGGTCTTTGGTTTCGAATGCTTTTGACAAGTCCCTTTTTGTTTCGTTTATCCAATTTAAATCGTTAGACGCGATCAACAAATCGTCTACATAGATTGTGATTAACATGATGCGATCTTTCTTGTTGCATGCAAGCATACATGGGTCTTGTGGCAGTGATTCGAAACCAAGTCTGTTAAGCTTATTGACTAATTTCTTATGCCACTGTACTCCCGACTGACGTAGGCCATACAACGATTTTTTCAGCAGGCATACACAATCGTCACATGCATCCAATTCACTGCTCCAACGATTAGCTATTTCTTTTACGATTTTGTCGCGCGCACTTTTGATATTAGAACCTACAGGCTCGTGATTGAGAACTTTAGATAGTACTCCACGCAATTCTTCGGGCACTTCCATATACACATCCTCTTCGAGGTCTCCGTTGAGATAAGCGGTGACGACGTCCAGGTGATGCACATCTAGTCCCAACTCTGCGGACAATGCTACCAGAAGTCGTATCGATGTCGATCTCGCAACTGGAGAATAAGTTTCGCGGAAATCCTCCCCTGGCTTTTGGGAGCATTCCTTCGCTACCAGTCGTGCTCTTTTCTTTTCTGTGTCTCCGTTTTTCTTCGTACAAAATACGAATCTACTGCCAATAACTTTCCTGTTTGGCGGTCGTTTGACGATTTCCCACGTACCATTTTTGATCTGGGCGATGTATTCATCTTCTAACGCGACTCTCCAGGCCTCAGCATCCTCCGATTTTTCCGCTTCTCGCCATGTTGCTGGATCTTCGGTCAGAGTGAAGTTTGCTGCTTCTATGAATACATCATCGTCTTCTTTTTCTCCTGTCTCAACATCGCATTTTTCTTCATCTTCATCTTCATCTTCGACTGTCTCTGAGTCGTTGTCTTCATCATCTTCGGTGGCGGGTTCATCGATGGTTGCATACTGTTTTCGCGGTCTTCCCGCTGATCCCGTGCGTATGAGTCTCGGGCGGCCTCTACCCCGCTTGGAGGGTTGAGCCAATGTTTCCCACGAAGCTGCGGCTGCTCTCTTCTGTGCACGTCTCTCGTGCATTGGAGAATGTCTCCCGGAATGTTGACCGGACGATTCTCACTTTCGCCTTCTTCAAATAGCTCGTCGCCGCAATCGTCATTTTCCTCAAAAATCTCGCGATATTCATTTTGGAAACCCGACGCACTCATGAAACTCACGTCGCGACTAACTATTGTTTTCCTGGATTTTGGCATATAAATCCGATATGCTTTACACTCCTTGGAATAACCGACGAAGATACCTTGTTCTGACCTTGAGTCAAATTTCCCCTTGTTTTGTCTTTTATCCAACACGTATGCCTTCGATCCGAAGACTTGGAAGTACATCACCGTAGGGGTTTTTCCCTTCCACAGCTGATGCGGTATTTGACCGGCAAGCGCACTTGTTGGGCATCTATTCCGCACATATGTAGCGGTATTAATCGCTTCTGCCCAAAACGCGGGTGGTGCACCCGCTTGACGCATCATGCATCTTCCCATCTCGAGCAGCGTGCGATTTTTGCGCTCGGCTACGCCGTTTTGCTCGGGCGTATATGGAACAGTCAAACGTCTCTGTATACCGTTGGTTTTCAAATACGTGTCAAACTCATGATTCATGTAATACTCTCTGCCGTTATCTGTTTGCAACGTTTTGATTTTCTTACCGGTAAATGTCTCCACTTCAGCCTTATAATCCTTGAACGCGTTGAAAACTTCACTTTTGTGCTTTACGAAGTAGGTTTCACACCACCTAGTTTTATCGTCTATAAACGTAACGAAAAATCTCTTTCCCGAAAAAGATGGATGGCGCATAGGGCCACACACATCCGAGTGAACTATTTCTAATTCTTCTTTCGTACGTTCGTCCTCGCATTTTTTGAAGGGTTTACGCGTTTGTTTTTCACTTAGACATATTTCGCACTCAGCCAACTTTTCATCGGCTTTTATGTTTAAACCGTGCACTAGTCCCTTTTTTGCCATCACTTTTAGGTCACGCTCGTTCAAATGTCCCATTTTTTCGTGCCATTCGTCGATGGATCTCTTTTGTTTAGGGTTTTGTTCCGCGGTATTCGCACTGTTCACACTTTTCTTCAGGTAATATAAATTACCAACTCGATCTGCGCGTAATACCACTTGTTTGTCTTTGTCTATCACGATTGCTTCTTTCTCACTGAATGTCACTTTGTGTCCACGATCTGTCATCTTTGAAACAGATAGCAAGTTTGTACGTAAGTCCGACACATAATACACTTTTTCAATGTTTATTTCCTTGTCTCTATTATCTGCGTCGACGGTTACGCGCACATTACCTTTCCCCGTAATACGTGTACTCTCACTATTGGCCAGGTTCAATTCTGTCTGGATGTGAGTGAAACTCTCGAACATCTCTTTGTCGTTACACATATGACTCGTACATCCACTATCTATACACCACTCACTTTTGTTAGTGTGACTGTACAACACCTCTTCGGTTGTGGCTAACAGTGTTGATACCTGACTCGTATCTTTCTCACTCGTCGAATTATCATCGTTATCCTCACACTTTCGCACACTTGGCCTTTGTTTTGGATATTTCGACCGACAATATTTAGCTATGTGGCCCACACGACCACATCTGAAACACTCTGTCCCTGTCCTGTTGCTCTGGCCGGCGTCTGTGTCATATTTCGCGGGTTTGAACGGCGGCTTTGTGTGCGTGTTTGCTTTCTTCAAGTACATCGCACCTTGTCCATTGATTTCACACGACTTGCGTCCCTGATAATCTTCCATTATCTTCACCTTCAAAATTTCCGTTGTCGGCAACTCATCACGCGTTTCCATGGCGGTTCTAAACATATTGAACGAATCCGGGAGGCTGTAAAGCAACAAAATTGCCAACAGCTCGTCTATCACCACCAATCCGATCTCCCTCAATTTTTTGACTGCGTCAAAGAAATCTGACAAATGTTTCTTGAGGTCGTCTTCCTCCTGCATGCGTGTTAACACAAGTCTCTTCAACAATGTTGCCTTTCTCGCAGGTCCGCTTGATTCATACATGGATTTTAGTTTATCCCAAATATCTTTCGAAGATCCCATACCATCGAGAGCTACAAGCTCGCTCGAAGCGACAGCCAACACGATGTCCGATTCCGCTTTCCCGTCCATCTTCGACCAGTTTACGTAGTCTGACGCGGTCGGCAGTGGCTTGGGTTTCGCTCCTGTCACGTATTCCCACAGATCATTTTTTCTGAGGATTGCGCGCATTTGGATCTTCCAAGTATCATAATTACTCCCATCTAATGGGTCGATTTTGACCGTAGCCATATTTCACAAGTTCAACACACAATTCAAAATGTCTCGCTTATAGTCTCAACGGTCTTCCCGTTTCGCTTTTCACACACGGAATTCAATTGCCCCTGCACACTCCATGTCTACCCACTCAACAAATTACTTGGTACCCGTGCAATTCTTATTTGGTTACGACCTGGGCCCATAACCTGTTCGGGGAAAGGTTATTATAAAATAGATTGGAGTAGACATTAATTTGGGCTTTATTGAATAACTCATCTGAGTCGCTCGAGAGGCGAACTCTAACTGAACGTACATGGTGTAAACATAATGGTTCGGACAATACGTCTCGCATACGTATCGCACACACACATTAGCATCTCACACATACTTCAGCTCAATACCTTCGCATTTCCCCAACAATTTTTGTCGTGATTTTTTCAAATAGCTGGAAAAACTCGTAGAACGCAAAGATAAATTGGAAGAGCGACCATTAAAAAAAATTCGATGAAAAATATTGGTAGGTAAAAGCCGAAGGTCGTAAGCGCCATCATTATTTTTTTTCATTTTTCGTGATTTTTTCAAATAGCTGTAAAAACTCGTAGAACGCAAAGATAAATTGAAAGAACGACTATTTGAAAAAATTCGATAAAAAATATTGTTAGTTAAAAGCCGAAGGTCGAAAGCGCCATGATTATTTTTTTTTTTGTGATTTTTTCAAATAGCTGTAAAAACTCGTAGAACGCAAAGATAAATTGGAAGAGCGACCATTAAAACAAAATTCGATGAAAAATATTGGTACTTAAAAGCCGAAGGTCGAAAGCGCCATAATTATTTTTTTCGTGATTTTTTCAAATAGCTGTAAAAACTCGTAGAACGCAAAGATAAATTGGAAGAGCGACCATTAAAAAAAAATTCGATGAAAAATATTGGTAGTTAAAAGCCGAAGGTCGTAAGCACCATCATTATTTTTATTCATTTTTCGTGATTTTTTCAAATAGCTGTAAAAACTCGTAGAACGCAAAGATAAATTTAAAGAACGACCATTAAAAAAAAATTCGATGAAAAATATTGGTAGTTAAAAGCCGAAGGTCGTAAGCGCCATTATTATTTTTTTCATTTTTCACGATTTTTTCAAATAGCTGTAAAAACTTGTAGAACGCGAAGATAAATTCAAAGAACGACCATTAAAACAAAATTCGATGAAAAATATTGGTAGTTAAAAGCCGAAGGTCGAAAGCGCCATAATTATTTTTTTCGTGATTTTTTCAAATAGCTGTAAAAACTCGTAGAACGCAAAGATAAATTGAAAGAACGACTATTTGAAAAAATTCGATAACAAATATTGTTAGTTAAAAGCCGAAGGTTGAAAGCGCCATTATTATTTTTTTCGTGATTTTTTCAAATAGCTGGAAAAACTCGTAGAACGCAAAGATAAATTGGAAGAGCGACCATTCAAAAAAAAAAATTCGACGAAATATATTGGTACTTAAAAGCCGAAGGTCGAAAGCGCCATAATTATTTTTTTCGTGATTTTTTCAAATAGCTGTAAAAACTCGTAGAACGCAAAAATAAATTGAAAAAACGACCATTAAAAAAAAATTCGATGAAAAATATTGGTACTCAAAAGCCGAAGGTCGAAAGCGCCATTATTATTTCTTTCGTGATTTTTTCAAATAGCTGTAAAAACCCGTAGAACGCAAAGACAAATTGGAAGAGCGACCATTGGAAAAAAAATTCGATGAAAAATATTGGTAGTTAAAAGCCGAAGGTCGTAAACGCCATTATTATTTTTTTTCATTTTTCACGATTTTTTCAAATAGCTGTAAAAACTTGTAGAACGCGAAGATAAATTTAAAGAACGACCATTAAAACAAAATTCGATGAAAAATATTGGTAGTTAAAAGCCGAAGGTCGTGAGCGCCATTATTATTTTTTTTTCATTTTTCGTGATTTTTTCAAATAGCTGTAAAAACTCGTAGAACGCAAAGATAAATTGAAAGAACGACTATTTGAAAAAATTCGATAAAAAATATTGTTATTTAAAAGCCGAAGGTCGAAAGCGCCATTGTTATTTTTTTCGTGATTTTTTCAAATAGCTGTAAAAACTCGTAGAACGCAAATATAAATTGAAAGAACGACCATTAAAAAAAAAATTCGATGAAAAATATTGGTAGTTAAAAGCCGAAGGTCCAAAGCGCCATCATTATTTTTTTCGTGATTTTTTCAAATAGCTGTAAAAACTCGTAGAACGCAAAGATAAATTGGAAGAGCGACCATTAAAAAAAAATTCGATGAGAAATATTGGTAGTTAGAAGCCGAAGGTCGTAAGCGCCATTATTATTTTTTTCATTTTTCACGATTTTTTCAAATAGCTGTAAAAACTCGTCGAACGCGAAGATAAATTGAAAAAACGACCGTTCAGAAAAAAAAATCGATAAAAAATATTGGTAGTTAAAAGCCGAAGGTCGAAAGCGCCATTATTATTTTTTTCCTGATTTTTACAAATAGCTGTAAAAACTTGTAGAACGCAAAGATAAATTGAAAGAACTACCTTCAAAAAAAAAAAATTCGATGAAAAATATTGGGAGTTAAAAGCCGAAGGTCGTAAGCGCCATTATTATTTTTTTTTCATTTTTCATACACCAACATCATCTAGTTTTGGTTGATTATTATTCACCTTTTCCGTGAATTTGACCGGAACAATCAGCTGGTTACAACAAACAACTTTTAATTGGATAAATGAAATACTTGATACAATTGATACAAAGATTTGATTGACCGAACTAATTTCAAGTATTCAATAATCAAATGACGTTGTCGAACTGAAATGGTACCTTATTTAATCAAACAAATATCTATTCTCTTACGATCAACGCGAAATTTTTTAAACAGCTTTCAAATAATTGAGATGTTTGACGCAACACGACAAAGTGATCATAAAAAGCATGATATGCATTTGTCAGAATTGATATTTTATTGCACCAAACATTTATATATTTCAACAGTTTGCTGATTTTAATCAATATAATTAGAAGATCAAACGAACTTACCTGTATGTGAAGTTCGATCTTAATTGTATGATGGGTTTCTTCCGAAATGATCAAATGCGTAGTGCCTCAATTTAGGTACCGACGTCACGTTTTTAATGCTTTTTTGCCTCGCCTACTGTGGTGTACCGTGGCGAGCTTCATTATTTCAAAGTTATTGCCGTAACTATTTTATAGGGTTAGACTGACCGAACGTTTATCTGATACATATGGTGTATTGGGATAGGGTGGGATTGATTATTTCGGAAGAAACCCATCATACAATTAAGATCGAACTTCACATACAGGTAAGTTCGTTTGATCTTCTAATTGTATTCGGGTTTCTTCCTCATGATCAAATGCGTAGATGTTTAAAGTTATAGTTACGGCAAATGATGTAAGAATACGGAAAGTTGAAGAATAATGTGAAATTTTATTCAATAAATGTATTATTACTCTTTCCATAAATATTATGGGGGATAGATGAATGTATCCTATCTCTGTTAACTTATTGGATGAAAGTTAACTTTAATCATAGATTGCTTCTGCGAATGCACCCTTATTAATTATGGGTAAATTGTAAAAATTTGCAAAAGTCTTGGATTGATCAGACCAACCAGCTGCTTTTCTGATTGAATCTGAATTAACCCCTTTGATATTCGCCATTGAAGTGGAAGCATGACGCGCACTATGCGCTGAAAATACTTCTGTGTCTATCCCACTCTTGTGAAGTATATCTTTCACCCATCTGCCGAGAGTCTGAGATGACACAGGTTTATAGGGTTTCTTGAGTGATATGAACAGTGATTCGACGACACCTCGAAATCGTTGCGATTTCCTCAGAAACACCTTAAGTACTGTTGCAGCACAAATACTCGGATCATCTTTATATGTTGGCAGGTATAACAGTGGTTGTTTTCTATCGGGACCTGAAGTCTTAACTCTATCAGGTATCTTAATCTCCATGCCTGAATTAGTTTCTCTAATGTTATTGATTTTAATGAGAGAAAAAGTTTGCATTCTCTGCCCGGTAACTAAGCCTAGAAGGCAAATTAGTTTCGAAGACAGGTCACACAAACCGATCTTTTCATTATCCCATGTGGATAAAAAGGATAATACAGTTTTAGGATCCCATGTGTTATCATATTTGGCTTTAGATGGCCTTAAATTAAAGACGCCTTTGAAAAACCTTTTGACCCTACAGTCTTGTCCCACTTCTGGTCCTAATATCAAGGCAATGGCTGACCGATAAGAATTTAAGGAACCATATGCCACCCCTCTATCAAATTCCTTACTTAGGAAGGATAGAACATTATTAATGCTAGCTTTTAAGGGGTTTGTTAAAATCAAGGCACAAAATTGCCACCACTTCTTTAGAGCAACATCGTATTGCTTTTGAGTTGATATCGATATAGACGAGAGAACCAGAGTCATTGCCTCCGGAGGGGTTCCTTTTTCTACAAAGGCTCTCCGGACAGCTTCCCGACAACCAGGGTAGTCTGTTGCCAAAGAGGATGTGGTCGTGTGGAGAACTAATGTACTTGATCTGAAGTATACACATATATATAGGGATTAAGTATGTAGATGGATTAGCATAAGGTATATCCTGTAAACCTCAGTCTTACGTGGTCCGTGCTAGAGGCCGGCCACGTCAATAAACCCTAACAAACATATCGTGTATTCCTTAATACCCAATACCACAATGGCGACGAGGCCGGTTTAATTCGCTAAAGAGTGAATAGTGATAGAACCCACCTTCTAAAGGAAAGTGAAAATAATAAGGAATGAATGCATGGGTAGATGAAAGGATACGGAAAGGCTACGTAAGCTGGATACACGAATTGGATAAAACTGAACTAGTTGAACAATTGAGAAGATTGGGAGAGACAGCGAGTGAAAACGAAAGTATCGAAGAATTAAGAACGAAATTGAAAAAGAAAACAAGGGATATACAAGCTAGAAGAGCAAAAGAAAAGTTACACACAATGGATTTCAAACGAGAATTCAAGCTAGGAGAAGACAATTGGGAAATATTTACCGACCAACTCGAACAATACTTCATCGCAAGTGACATTGAAAGTGAAGAGAAGAAACGCGCAATATTACTGTGCAAAATAAACGAGCAAACTTACGAAGCCCTGAGCAAAGAATGTGCTCCGAACAAACCTACGACCAAAACGTACGCCGAATTAGTGCAACTAATGCAGAACAGGCTAAAGCCAGTCAGTTCAGCAACTGTACAAAGAACGAAATTTCGAGCTCGCACGCAAAGAGACGACGAGACAGGCACAGAATTTGCAGCTGAATTACAGAAAATGGCAATAAAATGTAATTTTGCGAGCAAAGATCAATCAATCACGGATCAGCTCATAGAAGGGATTAAGGACAACCACTTGAGAAAAGAACTGTTGCGAAAAGACGACTTGAAGTTAGATGAAGCTATAAAGATAATAAAAGCAGATGAAGCAGCAGAGATGAAAGCGGCGAAAATAGAATCATCGAGGAATAGAGACGATGGAGCAGAAAGTATCAACTATTTCGATAACCATAGAAGAAGTCGAGGTAGAAACAGATCAACACAACGTCAACAACACCGAACAAGGTCCAACAGCAAATCACGCTCAGAACAGACAATCAACCACTAACTCGAATTTTCGGCCCAAAAAAGGGCATACCAAAAATGGCGGCCAGTAGGTTACAAAGATGGGCATATTTTTTAACAGCTTTCCAATATAAAATTGAGTATGTTAAAACAACAGAAAACTGTGCAGATGGGTTATCTAGACTCCCGTGTGTAGAAACAGGCGTCATAGAGAAAGACCCAGTAGATACGTTCACATACATGCACTACATAGTAGAAAGCGAAGTAGCAGGCATAGATTATAAGAAGGTGGCTAAAGAAACTGCAAGAGATAAAATACTAGCTAAGGTATCACGACTGATCTCTGAAGGCTGGCCACAAGATAACGACCTGATAGAAAACGACTTACGCGACTACAAAAATAGAAAAGACGAACTTACAATAGAGTACGGATGCATAATGTGGGGGTACCGAATAATCATACCTACAAAATTGAGAGACGATATAAAAACAGAACTACATTCGACGCATATGGGGATAAATGAAATGAAAAGCATTGCAAGATCGTATTTCTGGTGGCCAGGCTTGGATAAAGAAATAGAAGCCATAGCAAAAACATGTAAAAATTGTTTAGAGGAAAGAGATCAGCCGTGTAAAACACCGTTAAACCCATGGAGATGGCCAGATAAAGCTTGGCATCGAATCCATACGGATTTTATCGGTCCATTCCTGGGAAAACAATTCTTGCTGGTATTAGACGCACATGCAAAGTGGCCCGAAATCTTTGTAATGAACAATATTACAGCAGCTTCGACGATAAACAAACTGCAGAAACTTTTTTCCTCGTATGGACTGCCTCACCATATTGTGTCCGATAACGGTACTCAATATACTTCGGAAGAATTTGCGGAATTTACAAAAAAACTGGGAATAAAGCACAGCTTTTCAGCCCCAAAGCACCCGGCGACCAATGGCGCAGCGGAAAATTTTGTAAAGACCTTTAAACGTAAGATGAAATCTATGGTAAAAGGCGGGAATACGATTGAAAAAGCCATGAATAAGTTCTTATTCGACTATAGGGCAATTAAACATGCTACTACCAACGAGAGTCCGGCAAAATTGTTCATTGGCCGAGAACTGCGAACCAGATTTAACTTACTCCGTCCGGAGGCAAAAGATATCGTAGTAAACAAACAATATGATCAGGCACAGTCATACGATGGAAGGAGAAACGTTGAATTTGAGATTGGGGAAAGAGTAATGGCCAACGATTTCAGGAAGGATAAACCGAATTGGTCAGAAGCTGAAATCGTTGCCCAACTCACCAGTGACGTATACAGGGTGTCCCAGAATTAACTAGAAAAAATGATAGGACTAATAGAGGGGGTCGAGCTGAGTAAAATAACTCCAAAAACATGTGGTCTGCGGAGCCGCGTTCGCGAGATACGGCCGGTTAAAAAATCTCACCGAGCGCCGGCAAGTAGGCAACCGAGTACACAGGAATCATCGGTTACGGGTCTTGTTGACGACGCGCGCGACGGCTGATGCGGATTATAACAGTTTCAAATTTACGAATTTCAAATCATAACACTCTTGGCATTGAATTTTCGCCAAACACAACAACAACAAAGCGTTATTCATTTCCAGCATCCATCCTTGTTGTTGTGTTTGGCGAAAATTCAATGCCAAGAGTGTTATGATTTGAAATTCGTAAATTTGAAACTGTTATAATCCGCATCAGCCGTCGCGCGCGTCGTCAACAAGACCCGTAACCGATGATTCCTGTGTACTCGGTTGCCTACTTGCCGGCGCTCGGTGAGATTTTTTAACCGGCCGTATCTCGCGAACGCGGCTCCGCAGACCACATGTTTTTGGAGTTATTTTACTCAGCTCGACCCCCTCTATTAGTCCTATCATTTTTTCTAGTTAATTCTGGGACACCCTGTATAGTTAAATTTGATTCAGCATTGGAAACTAAACGCCATGTGGATCAAATCGTCAAGATTGGCAGAGAGAGAGAAACGGAGATAGATGGGGTGACAAAAAATTGCACAAAAGAGGCAATACAACCCCGAAGATCAGAAAGGATCAAACAAAAAAAAGTTAACTTGAAAATGAATGTTGACGATTTGAAAAACAAGGTAACTACTTAAACTAAAATAAGTTAAAAATCAAAGGCTTATTGTTTGCAAATAAAGTAGGGGAGAGTTGTGGAGAACTAATGTACTTGATCTGAAGTATACACATATATATAGGGATTAAGTATGTAGATGGATTAGCATAAGGTATATCCTGTAAACCTCAGTCTTACGTGGTCCGTGCTAGAGGCCGGCCACGTCAATAAACCCTAACAAACATATCGTGCATTCCTTAATACCCAATACCACAGGTCGACTGTCAGAAGAATGAAGCATATTAACATCCGGTTTGAATACAATTGGCTCTTCAATCAACATTGACTTGAAGCGTGGATACCATGGTTGTGTAGGCCAATCTGGTACAACCAAAATACCTTCTGCTTTCTCTGATTTGATCTTTTTCAACACCCTAAGGATGATAGAAAAAGGTGGGAAAGCATAAAAATAGTCTCTCCAGGCAATTGTGAACGCGTCTACTGCAATGGCTCCTGGATCCTTGGTCCAAGATACGTAATTGACACATTTATTATTCAGGCGACTGGCAAATAAGTCTATGTATGGTTTTCCAAATGTATCAAGTATCAGCTTGAAATAATCGCCTGACAAGGAATACTCTGTTTCTGGTTCGAGTCGTCGAGATTCGAAATCAGCTTCCTTATTGTCACCTGAGCTAATATAAGATGCAAAAAACCATAAATTCCTGGTTTCAGCCCAATGCCAAATTTCCCTTGTCAGATTATTCAAGTGTGGATATTGTATACCCCCCATACGGTTGATATAAGCAATTGCAGTAGTATTGTCGATGCGTAACAATATCTCACAATTGGTCAAGTCTTTCGTAAAGCACTTAATACCAAAAAAGGCTGACAGTAATTCACGAAAATTAATGCTGAATTTCTTTTCGTGTGCCTTCCATGAACCGTGGGCTTTTTCACCCTGACAACAAACACCCCAGCCAGAATTGGAAGCATCCGAAAAAATTTCCAGTTCAAACTTGAATTGTCTGATAGGACACGAGTAAAGTGACAGTCTGGATTCCCAAGATGTCAAGTCCTCTTTGACTAACTCTGATATCTGTAATTTCATTTATACACCTCAGGGATATAAACGGCGGTTTATTGCCCTGTTCCAGCCGGAAAAACCACTTTATTTCCCTTCGGTGTATAAAATATCGTATGCACCACAGGGCAAATGTTGTTTTAGACTCGTGCGATTGTATCCCTCGGCTTCGCCTCGTGATACAACCTCGCACTCGTCAAAAACAACTTGTCGCCCTTAGGTGCATAATATACGTTATTGGACTGAAGAGCTAGATATTTTTCTCTTTCAAAAATGTGTGTATGAGCTAAGCCATATTTGACTGCATTGCAAGCCGAAACAAGTTTGCCGATTAATTCTGCGAAGCTTCGGATACGACAAACATTTGTCGACTTGAACTTTCTGATCTGACTAATCAAGCTAGCTCTTTTTTCGTCCGGTAATTCAACTGTCATATGTTGCGAGTTGAGATTAAATCCCCAAAAACGGCAGCAGGTGCTGGGTATCAAATCAGACTTGTTAAAGTTGATCACAAATCCTAGATTTGACAGTAACTCGCAAGTTGATTCGATATTTTGCAAACATTCAATCTTGGTATCACCCATGAGAAGAAAATCATCTAAATACACAACAGATAAGAATCCCTTGTTTCTCAAATGAGCCACTACTGGCTTCATAATTTTCGTAAATACGAATGGTGCTGTACTTAGACCGAATGGTAAACATTTAAACTCGTATAAACGATCTTCGAATTGAAATCTCAGGTACTTTCTGAATGAAATGACAATAGAAATAACGTAATAGGCATCTTTAAGATCAATTTTTGCCATGAAAAGGCCTGGTGACAACATTCTGAGAGAGGTCTTAAGGTCCTCAAGTTTAAAATGTTCTGTAACAATGAACTTGTTCAACTCTTTTAGATTTAAAATGAGTCTACTGCTGCCGTCAGGCTTCGGAACTAAAAAGATCCCAGTAATAAATTGACCTTCTGTTGGTGTGCATAGAGTAATTGCACCCTTATCCAATAATTGATGTAATTGACTTGTAATCTGAGTTTTTTCCGCACTGGACCAAGATCTTTGATATGGAGCAGATTTTTGATAAACTGGTTTTGCGAAAGGGATTTTATAACCACGAATCCAAGACAATAATCTCACGTCTGATGTGATTTGTCTCCATGCTTTCCCAAAAAGTCTAAGTCTACCAGACAGTTGACTTGCCGAAGTGAATTCTACTTCTGGGCTGGCTTGAACGATCTGTCTTGTCGTTGGCTCGGGTAGCGTTGTTTGGGTTGGTATCGCTGCTTGTTCGTCCGTTGTCCGTTCGATGGTGTACGCTGATTCTTGTAGTACGGTTGTTTGTAGTACTGTTGTTTCGCGTTCTGTCCGCCGAACGGACGCTTGAAGGTTTTTGGCTGTGTCTTCGGGACTGCGGGCTTGGTGATTACATCCTTCCGCAAGTCCTTAGAAGCTCGATCCAATGCCTTCGCGGATTTCAATCTTTCTTCCAAATCTGTACCAAAAAGCATGCTATCCAAACTGCCTTTAGGAGCGTTTCTTTGAAGGTGGTATGCACGTTTTGCAAGATAAGGCTTCTTCGTATGTCCGACTCAGTGTGGTGAATATCAGCGAATATTCGACCTGCGTCATTCAGATATTCCACCATCTTAACATCCTGCGTTTGAAGCGAAAGTGTTAAAGCCTTTCCAATAGCTGTTAGACCTGCTGCAATGGATTCTTGTTTGTTAGAGATTCGTCCATCACGGGTTCGGGAGGCTTCTTGGAGAGCTGCTTTCACTTCCAAATTCAGTTTGGGGGGGTCAAAATAGGGGCAATTGCTTGGAATTGGGTATTTTAACCAAATTTCTACTACAAATTTCTTTGGTAGACCCTTTTTAGGCACGATCGTAGAAAACGGAGCGCCTTATACATTCGCCATCGCGAAAAACGTCGGATCGAGTAAAAGTTCTGGAATCATGTAGGGAGCACGTTTTGGCACCCGGGTAGTCGTTTTCGAGCATTTTCAAGAGTGGTGTATGTGACCCCCCCATTTCTTGTAAACCCGCTATCATCCAAACTGCTGAACCGATCCTGATGAAATTTGCAGAGGATACTTCTTTTACCCTGAAGATTTCAGAATTTCGTTGTGTACCCGATCCGAATTCCGGTTCAGAAATGGCGTTTGCTAACTTTGTCAATTTTGAAGATACAAAAGCGAGCTTTTGAATACAGCCTCGTGATCACGAATCAAAATTTTGAGAATTTTTGAGGATTTTTCCGGCACCTGCGTCTCAGTGTCAAATCGTTGAAGTTCCTTGTAAACCCGCTATCTGCCACACTGCTAAACCGATTCTGATGAAATTTGCAGAGGATACTTCTTTTGCCCTGAAGATGTCAGAATTTCTTTGTGTACCCGATGCGACTTCCGGTTCAAAAATGGTGATTGCTGACTTTGTCAATTTTGAAAGTACAATAGCGAGCTTTGCAATACAGCCTTCTGATCACAAATCAAAATTTTGAGAATTTTTTAGGATTTTTCCGGCACCTGCTTCTCGGTGTCAAATCATTGCAGTTGCTTGTAAACACGCGATCTGCCAAACCGCTGAACCGATTATGATGAAATTTGTATTGAAGACTGTTTTCACCCTGCAGATGTCAAAATTGTCTTGTGTACCCGATGCGACTTCCGGTTCAAAAATGGCGATTGCTAACTTTGTCAATTTTGAACATACAACAGCGAGCTTTGGAATACAGCCTCCTGATCACGAATCAAAATTTTGAGAATTTTTGATAATTTTTCCGGCACCTGCGTCTCGATGTCAAATCGTTGAAGTTGCTTGTAAACACGCTATCAGCCAGACCGTTGAACCAATTTTGATGAAATTGGCAGAGGATACTTTTTTTACTCCAAAGATATGCAAATTTCATTGTAGACTCGATCCGACTTGCGGTTTCAAAACCGCGGTCGCTAGCTTCCTCAATTTTGAAGTTACGAGAGCGGTCCTTGGAATACGGTCTATTGGCTTCGAATCAAAATTTTTTAATTCTTGGGGGATTTTGAACACTATTAGAAAACAAACTAGTACTGTACGATCGTACCTTACGCAAAAAAGCGATGAGCTTTTTGGCTAAAACGGGCTAGTTTACTATCTCCTCCCAATTCAGTGCAATATTTCCCTGAATAGCTTCACCCACAACCTTATCTGGATGAACTTTTTCCACCCAGGATGTTTAGCAAATTATCGGGTAATTTCGGTTCCTCTTGAATAATTGGTTGAATTTGTTGGACCGGTTGAACCTCAGCTTCTATGACTTGACCATCATTCGATTGTAGCCCGATCACACTTCTCATTGGTGATTGTGAAGCCCTACCAGGACGATGGATAAGCGATCCAGCCACAGAAGCGGGAATGTGTATCGATGCTCTGGTGGATCCTGAGTGGTGGCCGTCGAAAGACGACACAGAACTTCGGTTTTCCTGGTCCGCTAATGAAAGAGGAAAAAACAGCCTCATCAGTGGTCGTCATGAAAACTGTCAGATCGATAACCTCAATCTGACGTGCTAACGCTTTGACGTTTGCAACTGACAGCTGTTTACGTGAAACAAAAGCTTTCGAACGATCATTGACAACGTCAAACCTGACATCAAGTCAATCGATATAGGTGATCGATCTAGCTTCCTCAAAACTTTTGTTTTGTATGGGGGAAGAAGAAAACTTTTGTTTTCACGGCCATCTTGGCTGTAGCGAAAAAGATCGATCCCAATTTTTGCAACAATGCTTTGGTCAACCTCAAACCATCCAGTTTCAGGTTCTGGAATGTACATCAATACATCCATTATATTTAGGAGAGCAAGATTATCAGCCCCTGATAATCTCTCTCTGAGATAACAACCCCAGAGAATGCTTAGACACTCACAATTATGTTTCGAATGCAGATCATCGGGCGGCGATGATGACCGACGCCGACGACGACGGCTCTGCTGCTCTCGTTCTCCCCTCCTCAATTTCTTCTGTAATCTTCTTATTTTCCTCTCGATACGATCCTCGTCGTCCGAGACACTTCTGCTACTCCTTTTAGGCATTTCACGCCTATTATTTCGTTAATTTCGACGAAAAAAACTGTGTGAAAAGCTATCGCGTGTTAACGTCGCGGTACACAAAAAAAATAAGGAATGAAGCTCGCCACGCTACACCACAGTAGGCGAGGGAAAAAAGCTTTAAAACGTGACGTCGGTACCTAAATTGAGGCACTACGCATTTGATTATTTCGGAAGAAACCCGAATACAATCAATTGTAGCTAATCAACCGATTATTCGAACTAAATTTATCCTCCTTTGACATGACTTCGTATTTGTTCGGAATACAGGTTTTTCGAGAATCTAGATCAAATTTATCAAACGTACATTTTCGCTCAATCAGATGCAAAACTAGGTTCATTCGATGAATGCGAATATCACAGCTGAATCAAATATGAGGTTGAGACAAATAAATCTATCCAGCATTGAGTTCAGGTTTCTTGAAAAACACCAATGATTGAACCAACTTGATAGTTTTTAGGTCAACTGAATTCATAATTGTACCAACCATTTATGGGTTAATTGTCCCAACCATTCAAATTTTGGATTACAAGTAGATATGCACTCGAAGCAACTAACATTTAATCAATTCAACTGAATCTTTGCCAACTAAATGAATGAGGTTGATTCGACCACACTTTTTTCTCATTGTCAGTGTAGTTAAACATCGATAATTAGGATTCTATGATAAATCTTCAATTTTTCTATTGTTCGTACGTTTTCTTGGCCAATTCTGTGTCAGTATTCACAGTATTTTGAGTTGATAGATTCGAGAGAATAAATGAAATTTTGACTTGAAGTAAAAAACGCGTCTGGGGTCAGTTGTAACAGTTCGTCCGGGGACATTGCAACCATTTGATAGCGGATGATTACCGCTAACAACATTCCTTTTCCTTCTTTTATTCAGGCATTATCGTAGGGGGCGTCCATTAATCACGTGAGGCCGCCGCCAGGGAGGGGGGGAAGAGCAGGTCGCCAAAAAAATCACGGCCGATCACATGGGGGCAGGGGGGGTCATTCAAACGAATCACGTATATTTTTTGTTCGACAGAGCGAAAGAATCTCCTTTACTTATTTGAGAGCATGCTGCAGTCAGGCTTCACCCACCGTACCCGGTTTTAACTTGTTTTCACTGATAGCAAAGCCTACGCGTCACGAACGCGGAAAAGGAATCAATAGCGCAATTCTATATTGAATTCCGAAGATTTATATTGCAAAACTTCTTTAGCTCATGCACTAATAGAGACAGGAAATGGATTCTGCACAAAATGATAATTGTCGATATCGACAATTGCAGAATACCATTTCCTGTCTCTATTAGTGCATGAAATAAAGAAGTTTTGCATTATAAATCTTCGGAATTCAATATAGAATTGCGCTATTGATTCCTTTTCCGCGTTCGTGACGCGTAGGCTTTGTTATCAGTGAAAACAAGTGAAAACCGAGTACGGTGGGTAAAGCCTGACTCCAGCATGCTCTTAAGTTTGCTAGAGAACTTTTAGCGAATTATCGAAAGAAACAGTGCTCAAAAGGCAGCGAGAATTCTGTTCTATTGCGCGAAACAAAATGAAAAGGAAAAATTCAAATATTGTAAAATGTGAAAATAAATAGCGTCTCGCTGACGAAGTCGATTGCATGATTTATTTCTGTTATTATATTGTGGTATTAACGATCGGAACATTTGACTGTTCTGAAATTTCAGACTAATAATAAAAATACCGCATCATTGTCGACTATTAATATAGTCTCGAAAGCGTCTGTAACCGACGAACCTGTAGCAAGTGAATCGAGCTCAAAATCATCATTGCTGAAGGATTCCAATGACGATTCAATCGAAGAGGTTATTAATATTAGTAGCACCTCTCCAATCTCATCAGGTACCACTTTTAAACGCAATTACTACGCTCTTTTGAAAATGTTTGGAACTCAAGATTTACAACATTCAAATTTCATTCTGGTGTCATTGGTGGGCTATAGCTATGCTATATGTATACAGGGTGAGTTTTCTCCGACTCTGAACGAGGGAGGGGCTTATTACTGCCAATTGCTCCGCCCCTTGGCCAATCACAACTTGTTATCAAAATCTAAGTTTATCTAAGTCGAATGAAAACAATGAGCGGATTAGGACCTTCATTGTTTTCATTCGACGATCATCAATACCTTACCCGACTAGACCAGGTATGGACGGCTTGATGTAAACTTAGATTTTGATAACAAGTTGTGATTGGCCAAGGGGCGGAGCAATTGGCAGTAATAAGCCCCTCCCTCGTTCAGAGTCGGAGAAAACTCACCCTGTATAGTTATATATAGTTTTGAATTGGTTCCGTAAATTCATCAGTCAATATTTTGATTCAAAAAGGAAATATGATTCAACATCACCGGTCAGCACGAATTTTGAGTCTGAGTTTAAGATGCCCGATTTTGATTTCTTTTACATTTAACTATTATAAAGGAAAAAACAGTTTGATCAGTTCATAAGGGAAAAATGAATATTTTGGTTCACATATCTGAATTTATCGGACCAGGCGAACCAAATTAATTATTGGTGCCCACCAAGGAGAAATTCTTCCTCTATTTGAGCGTGTAAACCTTGATGAAATCGAAAAAAACTGGTAGAAAAATCAAATTCTTATTTCAATTCTTCGAGTGAAAATTCCCTCGGCGCGGGAAATAATTCCTATTTTTCTATAGGTTTTTTTCGGTCCCACCAAGGTTTGCCCTGCTAAAAATTCCCGAGAGGACCAGTCAGGACCTTGTTCCAAATTACGACGTGGGAAATGGACCTATGTGGACCCATTGTGGTCCTGACTCGGGAATTCACTTTTCTGAAGTGAAAAAAGGCCCTACTAAAAATTCCCAAGTCAGGACCTCATGGGTCCACATTATTGTAATTATGATTATTTGATATGGATTAACACACATAAATAAGGAGACACGACTCAAAAATAATGAACTATGAGTGACATTTTATTAACAACTGAACTAAGATTATATACATACAATAAATGAATATCTTGAATTTCCAACACACCCCCTTCAAGATATTATTCTATAGATTGTCTCATTTGACATTTTTAAATAATTCTTAGCTTTATACTGGTGTCAGATCTCTGATTCCAAGATCTGTTCTAAATTTCTTATGTTTTATCGCATTGAGGCTTTTGGTCAAAATATCAGCTGGCATGTCCTCCGTTGGCATATAATCTAGCTCTATTTGTTTGTGTAGGACAGTAGCATCACGTACAAAATGATATCGTATGTCAATATGTTTCGTACGAGAATGAAAAACAGGATTTGAAACTAATTTTTCCGCTCCTATGTTATCATTATAAGTAGTTACAGGTGTTGACTTTCCTTGAATTTCAGTTACAAATCTGCGAAGATGAATCGCTTCTTTTGCTGTTTCAGATACAGCCATATATTCAGCTTCTGTACTTGATAAAGCAACAGTCCGTTGTTTTCGTGCTTCCCAACTAACAGCAGCATTAGCCAATTTGAATGCAAATCCGGTGTAAGATCTTCTGTCATCAATATTAGATCCCCAATCAGCATCAGCGAATCCAACTAGATCTTCATTCTTCCTTTCATAAAGTAATCCATGGTTAAGAGTTCCCTTCAGGTATCGAAGTACTCGTTTTGCTGCCGCCCAATGTCCTTTTCCATAATTAGTATTGTATTGACTCAACGTACTCACGGTAAAGGCAATGTCAGGTCGAGTAAATGTTGCGAGATACATTAATGCTCCAACTAGATTTTGGTATGGACATTTTTTCATCTCTTCTTCTTCTTCTTCGTTCTTCGGACACATTTCTTTCGACAATTTTTCACTCGTAGCTAGAGGTGTTGAGACAGGTTTGCAGTCTTCCATTAGAAAACGTTTCAAGATGTCTTCAATGTATTTTCGTTGACTCATTCGCATTGTGTTTTCTGTCTGCTTAAATTCCACCCCCAAACAGTAGTGAATTAGTCCTAGATCTTTCATCTTGAACGATTTTGATAAATCTTCTTTCAGGTTCGTCAAGGTGTTCTTACAGTTTGAAGCTATAATTATGTCGTCGACATAAATTGCAACAAGTGTAATCATGTTCTTCTTTTTAGTGAAGTAGACACAAGGATCAGAACTTAGTGGTGTCAAATTAAGTTGTCTTAATCTTTCATCTAATTTCTTGTTCCATTGGCGTCCTGATTGTTTCAATCCATATAGTGCCTTCTTTAGAAGGCAAACTTTCCCATTTGTTTGTTTTGAAAAATTCCTGTCATTGAGAACTTCTCCAAGTTTTTCAGGAATTTCCATGAATATTTCTTCGTCGATATTTCCATTTAAATATGCTGTTGTGACATCCAATTGATGAACTTGTAGCTTCAATTCTGTAGCGAGAGCCATGACCATTCTGATCGAACTTGATCTGGCGACAGGGGCAAAAGTTTCAAAATAATCAATCCCATAGTTTTGGTTATAACCTTTTGCTACTAGACGTGCTTTGTGTCTTTCAATTGTGCCATCTGAATTGAATTTCGTACGTAGAACCCATTTCGATCCAATGACTTGACGATTATGTGGTCTATCAACAAGTTCCCATACTTTATTTTCAATCAGTGCGTCGTATTCTTTTTTCATAGCAGCTCTCCAATCTTCTGCTTGAGATCCTCTCAAGGCTTCCGTTGCAGTTTTCGGATCTTGAACTTCAGTTAGATTGGACATCTCCACATATTCTTCGTCAGTATCTGCTCGAATATCATCTGCAGGAGTGACTTCCATCATTTGATATTGTTTCTTGGGTCTTCCGCTTCTTCCAGTCCTAATTAACTTAGGTCTTCCAACAGTTCTCTTCATGTTTGGTTGAACTTGTTGTACTGGTTCTAGTATTTCTGCAGTAGGTTCATTTTGTGAATCCCATGCTTGTGCCGGTTCTGATATATCCATTCGTGAAGTTGATTGAACTGATTCATCTATGATTTCGTCTATTAATTCATCTTCAGATTCTATTATTTCTTCGTTCGTTTCAATAGAAGGTTTATCTTCCTCGGGCATCTCGATTTCTATCATTTTGATCTCACCCTTTCCAATAAAATCTTCTTGAACGATGTCATTCTTTTCGAAATCCTTTATGAACTTCACGTCACGACTTTTGTACATTTTTCTTGCTGAAGGACACCAAACTCGATATGCTTTCGATTCAGTCTCATATCCCACGAAGATACATTTCTTTGAACGTGGTTCAAATTTGTCCTTTCCTGGGATTTTGTTTAACATGAATACTTTGCTCCCAAATATTCTGAGATGTTTTAGAGTTGGTTTGGATCCTTTCCAAAATTTATACGGTACTTCTCCATCAAGACTTCTGGAAGGACAGCGATTTCTCACATACACAGCCGTATTTACAGCTTCTGCCCAGAACGACGGTGACAAGTTTGCTTCAATCATCATACATCTTGCCATTTCGATAATTGTTCGGTTTTTTCGTTCAGCTACTCCGTTTTGTTCGGGTGTGTACTCAACCGTTAACTGATGTCGTATTCCAGTTTTCTCGAGATAAGTTTCTAGTTCTTCATTTCGGTATTCCGTTCCGTTATCAGAACGTACGATTTTTATCTTTTTTCCAAATTGATTTTCAACTATATTCTTGAATTTTATGAATGCTTTAAATACTTGATTCTTCTTTTTTAAGAAAAATACTTCACACCATCTACTCTTATCATCGATGAACGTAACGAAGTATCTTGATCCACTTAATGATTGTATGCGCATCGGCCCACACACATCTGTGTGAATTAATTCAAGGACTTCTGCTGCTCGACTTGATGATTCTTTAGGAAATGGTGTTTGCGTTTGCTTTCCCCTAATACATATTTCACATGTACCAAGTTTATCATTATTAACCTCCAATCCAAAAACCTTGTTACCTTTTGCTAGATCTTTGAGATTTTGTTCATTTAGATGACCCAATCTTGCATGCCATTCTTTGTTTATGGAGTACTTAACTTCAGCAACAGCTGCAGATTGTCCATCATCTCCATCTTGACCTTGCATATAGTAGAGATCATTTCTTCGTTTGGCGACGGCGATTATTTCCCCATTCTTGTCGATGATTTGTGCGGATTTCCTGCCGAAAAGTACCTCGTGTCCCTTGTCCGTTATTTTGGCAACTGACATTAAGTTTGACCTTAAATCAGGAACATACAAAGTTTCTTCTAAACGTACAGGTCTTGATCCTTCACCATCTTCAACAATAAGACCAACGGTCCCGATCCCTCTTATCTGAGTACTTTCTTTATTAGCTAAACTCAGATTTCGGTTTGGGGTATCTTTGATTTGACGGAATCTTTCTTCTGTAAAACACATATGAGAAGTAGCTCCTGAGTCGAGACACCAATCTTCCGCTTTATTTGCACTTTCGACCGTCGTCATTGCAACCTCTATTTTTTCTTCGATTTTTCTGGCTTGTGACTCTTTGACTATCATCTTCGCATAGCAGTCTTCTGTCTTGTGATTTGTTCTGTGACATTTTTCACATTTGAGCTCAGATCCCTTCTCGAATTTCTCCTTTTTCTTGTTATGTTTTACTCGTCCCTTTTGAGTTTTTCTTGCGAACATGGCACCTGAAGCTTCTTCACCTCGGCTTTTCCGTGCTTCATATTCTTCTTGAAGTTTGATCTTCAAGACTTCTGGGTTTGGAAGTTCGTCCCGAGATTCTATGGCTATTCTGAAATTTTCATACGTGTCTGGTATGCTGTATAATAAGAGAATCGATAGGAGCTCTTCGTTCACTTTTATATCCATTTCGTCCAGTTTATCCACGGTTTCGAAAAATTTGGTCAGATGGTCCCGCATGTCGTCTGATTCCAACATTTTCCGTAGAATTAATTGTTTCAGCAGCGTCGCTTTGCGTGCAGGTCCTTTTGACTCGTAAATCGAGTGTAATTTCAGCCATATCTCTCTAGCTGTCGCGCAGTTCTTGATTTGTCGCAGTTCGGACGGAGATATCGCAAGGATCAAATCCGATTGAGCTTTGAGATCAGCTTGCTCCCATGCAGCGGCTGCCGTTATAGAGCCCTCATTGCCTACGATTATCGCTGGTTTGAGTTTCGACCCGTTAACATAAGCCCATGCGTCATTTTTTATCAGTACTGCCCGCGCTTGTAACTTCCATGTGTCGAAGTTTTCTTTCCCGAGTTGTTCTATCCTCGAAGAATTTGAGGTCATTTTGTTTGATTGATTTATTTAACGGAAAAATTATTTTCTGATTTTTACACGCTTTTCACGCGAAATAGGAATAAACTTTACACCGCGCGATTGACATAGATTGCCATGCTTTTTTCGGTTGATAGGTTTTGTCCGTTTTATACCAGAATTTTTTCCGTTATTATAATTTCTGACTCAGACCTCGCATTTTCACCAAATTTGATTTATCTTCGTGCTCACTTTATTTATTATGAGTCTGGGCCCATAACCTATTGTAATTATGATTATTTGATATGGATTAACACACATAAATAAGGAGACACGACTCAAAAATAATGAACTATGAGTGACATTTTATTAACAACTGAACTAAGATTATATACATACAATAAATGAATATCTTGAATTTCCAACACACATAGGTCCATTCCCCACGTCGTAATTTGGAACAAGGTCCTGACTGGTCGTCTCGGGAATTTTTAGCAGGGTGCACGCTCAAATAGAAGAAGAATCTTCCCTTGGTGGGCACCAATAATTAATTTCGTTCGCCCAGTCCGATGAATTCAAATATGTGAATGTAAAGATAGCGAACGTTATACGTAGTCTACCAAAACTAATATTTTGGTTATTTTCGGTGTGTGGAATCAAAATTTATGTACTATGAAAATAGAAACTCGGAAAAAAAAATTCTTGACCCTGTGCGGGGATTTTTACTTCATAAGTGTGTGCGAAATTGGTGTCATATTATTTCGAACGATTTCGAACAGAATATCAGCAGCATTGTCGAATTAATATATGGGGCTGTCCACGTCAATTCACCTAGGCTCGTGACCGCAACTTTTTTGATTTCCTTAATAATTTTTTCTATTGTTGTACTTGCTCTAAAACATTTTTCTGAATTTTTTCAGATTTTTGAAAAAATCCCTTTTTAAGTTATGATTTTTTTTTCGATCGAAAAAAAGGACCATTTTTTTAAATCTGAAAAAATTCACAAAAATCGTATGAATAACGTAAAACAGTTTCCCGATCGCGAAAATGTGGGTCGAATTTTTCTTACATTTTTGTTACCTGATCCAAACTTTTTTTTTGTTAAAGGGATCGGTACACCGTGATTCAACACATTCTACATACTCCAGAAATCATTAATATCTTATCCAAAGTTCATTATACGTCGGAAAATTAACTTTTTTAAAAATCACTTATCGTGAGGTTTTAGACACACGGTTAATTCGATTACATCTCTCGACGTCGCATTTCCTTCAGAGAGCAATTCCTCATCATGTGAATGAGGGAAACTGAAAAAAAAAATTCTGTGACAAGTTATGGTCAGTTATCGAGATTTAGCGATAATTCAGTAACTCTTATGCTGATAACTTGCCCCCAAAATTTTGCTCTTCAATTACCCTCGTTCACACGATGAAGAATTGCTCTCCGAAGAAACTGAGATGTCGAGCGACATAATCGGATCAACCGTGTGCCTGAAACCTTACGACAACTGATTTTTTGAAAAAGTCAATTTTTCGATCTGCAATGAACTTCGGATAGAACATAAATGATTATTGGAGTATGGAGAATTTGTTGAATCACGCTGTACTGCAGGTTCCCTTGACAAAAAAAAGTTTGCATCAGGTAAAAAAAATATGCGAAAAATTCGGCCCACATTTTCGCGATCGGGAAACTGTTTTACGTTAATCATACGATTTTTGTGAATTTTTTCAGATTTCTAAAAATGGTCCTTTTTTTCGGTCGAAAAAAAATCATAACTTAAAAAGGGATTTTTTCAAAAATCTGAAAAAATTCAGAAAAATGTTTTAGAGCAAGTACAACAATAGAAAAAATTATTAAGGAAATCAAAAAAGTTGCGGTCACGAGCCTAGGTGAATTGACGTGGACAGCCCCATATGTAAACATTTTTTTGTTATTGGTTGTCATCATGGGGTATCTATGAGCTTGAAAATATTTCTCTCCAGGGACTCGTAAACGTAGATTGCATATTTCGGAAAGCGATGAAGAAGCTGTTGATGACCCGGACTCTAGCCTGTGCGAGCAACCCCTGCCCAGGAAGAACTGAAGAAACGTATTCCTTTACTAGAAGCGGAACTTGAAGTGGCCATTCGTCGCAGAGATTGCGTTAGTTCATATGGTAGCGAACAACGCCAAATGACAAAGCTCCGAAAAAAGATCGAGGCATCTAGGAAGGAGGTGCACAAAAAACAGCAGCATGCCCTTCACGCCAAGAAACACAGAGATGCGCAAAAATCCAAAATCAATGCGATTTGTATTCAAAACCCCGACGCTGCTAATATTTTGAAAGGGTATAGCCAAATAAGAGGGCAAAAAGTGCCCTTTCACCAAATAGACGACGGACTTCAGTTTCAGTTGGGCCTTGGTAAAAAAGGTATTCATGCCAAATTTTAGCCTTCTACCCCTTCTGTCGCGGTAGTTATGGCGAAAAAACGTGATTTTCCCGTTTTTTTTTCTTTCTTTGCTAATTCATCGTGTAGACCTTCACCAAAATTCATGGCCATGTATTAACATGTAAGAAATGTAGAGAAAAATGTTCAGAGGTTCGGCACTGCGGATCCGATCTTTAAAAAATTCCGAAAGATTTAAATACGGTGTTCTCAGTGGATTTTCGCGAGGCACTAAGTTCCAATAATTTTTTTTACAAATGTCGATCACTTCCGTCCAATTTCTCATATTAGCCTTCGCTTCACTTCTGGTGCGTCATGCTGAAAAAAAAATGAAGAAACCTTTGGGAATTTTTTTAAAATCTGATTTCGTACCCAAGGAAGTGTAAAACATCTTTTCACATGTATTTTGATCACCTTCTTCTGTAAGAATTTTTTCAAGCCAATACTTTCAGTGGAGCTTACTTATCGTAGTAGGCGTCGGAGTTTATCATCACGGCAATCTTTTCAGAGTCAGCACGTAAAATTGCACAAAAATTTTCTGATGAATAAAAAAAAAGCTCACGAAATTTTTTTTCTTCATAAATTTTTTTGTAGTGATCGGAAAAAAAAATCCTACGCTATATTTTAGTCACACCCTTCAATAATAAGCTAATATATATATTTTTTTTAAGATGACCCGTTCCGGAGATTTATTGGCTGCAAGCTACGCGCGTGTACCTTCACGGCAACTACTGCGAAGCCGCCATTTCTGAATATTTTTTTACGAAAATTATGATATGTTCATCAAGCTATAAACTAGCATGTGTGCAAAAATTCCGTTGAATATTATAGAGCTTACAAATTTTCTTAGAATAAGCCCATTTTCTGTGCGGCCAGGGTGGCCAGACCCCTTAAGGGGGAACATACACCTAAACATTTAAGAAAAGTCAAAACCACCGAAAGTCATTCTTGAGACTATTGGAATGGCTTTCTCAAGACTTTAGAAAAAAATTTATCTCTATCTATGATGTAAAGAATAAAATATACCGGTGGACCGAATTTAGTTTTTCTGGTCTCAAACTGTTCAGTAAAGAAGCCTTTTCAATTTGAACGAAGAACTTTTTCATAACTTTATTTTTACTCGAGTTTTAATGAAAAGTAACGTATGAAGACAGAAAAACACTATTTTCATCTAAAAAATTATGAGTATCTGGGGCCTTATTCAGAAAATCCTTTCACACGTATCACCCGGTGACAAAGCGTGATAGAGGCATTTGGGCCAATCAGAGAGCAGGTTTGAACGGAAATTCGGCTCTTTCGCCAGTGATACGCGTGAAAGAATTTGTAGAATAGGGCCCCTGGTACAATTTTGATCGGATCAAAAAGTTTTCTGTTCATTTTGAAAAGGTGTCTTTACTGAATAGTTTAAGTCCAGAAAAACTTGAATCGATCCACCGATAGATTTTATTTCGTGCATCGTAGACAAAAAGAAATGTGCTCCCAAAATTGTGTGAAAAACATTCTAAAATATTAAAAATGACTTGGCAGTTTTGACTTTCTCGACATTTTGAGGTGTATGTACCCTCTTAATTTCAATAAAGTAGAGGAATATCCCTTCACGTGCATATTCACTACCCATACAGCAAAGCAATGTTGCAGCAATGTTGCTAATGGTAATGGGCCATATGCAACATTGCTGCAACATTGCTTTGCTGTATGGGTACCATTCATTTTTCTTCTAGTTTTTGAAGTTTTCCAAATTTTTTTCAACAGTTTCTTGCTCTTCCTAACTCTTGACGCGAAAGGTATAGCCCATAAATCCCTAACTATTGGCTTGAAAAAATTCGTACAGAAGAAGTTGATCAAAATACATGCGAAAATATGTTTACACTTCCTTGGGTACGAAATCAGATTTTATTTAAATTCTCAAAGGTTTCTTCATTTTTTTTCAGCATGACGTACCAGAAGTGAAGCGAAGGCTAATATGAGAAATTGGGCGGAAGTGATCGACATTTGTAAAAAAAATTATTGGAACTTAGTGCCTCGCGAAAATCCGTTGAGAACACCGTATTTAAATCTTTCGGAATTTTTTAAAGATCGGATCCGCAGTGCCGAACCTCTGAACATTTTTCTCTACATTTCTTACATGTTAATACATGTAATTACACAGTAGTGCAAATACATGCCCATGAATTTTGGTGAAGGTCTACACGATGAATTAGCAAAGATAGAAAAAAAAACGGGAAAATCACGTTTTTTCGCCATAACTACTGCGACAGAAGGGGTAGAAGGCTAAAATTTGGCATGAATACCTTTTTTACCAAGGCCCAACTGAAAATGAAGTCCGTCGTCTATTTGGTGAGAGGGCACTTTTTGCCCCCTTATTCGGCTATACCCTTTCGCGCTCAACCAGGCCGCCCACGTTTGGAAGAAAAGCAACCTGAATTGCTGAAAACGATTATAGAATTGGCAATGTTTGGAGCTTCTGCCGAGGAACGTCGTCGCTGTGAGATCGTACGAAGTTGCCGAACACTTGGTGATCTTCATGCCAGATTGGTAGAGTTGGGTTTTCAAATTTCAAGAAGTGGGACTTATATTCGTTTACTGCCGAGGAGCTGAAGTCCCGAAGCTGACCATCACTAGGCTCATCCAGATCAACACTTCTGTACGGCAACAGTTAGATCGCTCGAAACCGTAGCATCGATTCTAGGTCCCCAGCAAGCCAGTTTCATTTCCCAAGACGACAAAGCGCGAGTTCCGATAGGCCTAACAGCTGCCAATAAGCAGGCACCACTATTAATGCACGTGGAATATCGAGTATCTCATCCGGATCATGACTGGGTAGTTGCTGCGAGACACAAGTTGATTCCCAGCGTATACGCCGGATGCATTATTCAAGATGATGCTATGAGTCGCCCAGAAGCCGTCACATATACCTACGGGGCCAACTTACATCTCTGTTCAAAGTGGCAAGCACTCATCTTCAACCGCCTCATCGCTATACAGGGTGTCCCATTTTAAAAAATGCAGCCGAATATCTCGGAAAGTATTGGTTGCAGAGAAAAATATTTCAGATAAAAGTTGTTTGGTTTCGAAGGGGACAGATTCTGATGATATTGGCTTTTTTGTAGGTGGAGGCGTTAAGGTGATACGAAGGTCAACTTTTGTTTTTTAAATGGAATCATGTATTTATTATTAATTCATCAGATCGGGCGTTTAATTTTACACCAAAAAGCACTGCTGAACTGATGTTCTAACATGAACGGTTCCGTAGATATTTCATTTTTCTCAAAATAAGTTTATGAGCGTTTATGTTTCGGTTGATGTATGATCAACCTTCAAGCATTGACAAGATGCTCGAACACATTACCTTCTTGGTTGATACACAAGTGCAGCCTATTTTCGAAACTTTCAACCGTTTGGAGAAGGACAATTCTCGGAATACTTCTACAGGCATTACGTATACGGTTTTTCATATCTTCTGCAGTGGTTGGCGCCGTTGCCAAAACTGTATTTTTTACACAAGAACGTAATGTGTTCGAGCATCTTGTCAATGCTTGAAGGTTGATCGTACATACATCAACCGAAACATGAACGCTCATAAACTTATTTTGAGAAAAATGAAATATCTACGGAACCGTTCATGTTAGGACATCAGTTCAGCAGTGCTTTTTGATGTAAAATTAAACGCCCGATCTGATGAATTAATAATAAATACATGATTCCATTTAAAAAACAAAAGTTGACCTTCATATCACCTTAACGCCTCCACCTACAAAAAAGCCAATATCATCAGAATCTGTCCCCCTCGAAACCAAACAACTTTTATCTGAAATATTTTTTTCTGCAACCAATACTTTCCGAGATATTCGGCTGCATTTTTTAAAATGGGACACCCTGTATATGGGGCATTCCACGTCAAACCGACCCCTCATGAGCGTGACCCTCTGGGATTTCGATGCCCAATGGATTTTTTGGTTCGTTTTGGTCAAAAATGATGCCTCTAATTTTTCAAAAATTTTCCGACATTTTTGAAGGTCGTATGGTGACCTCAAATATCATCATCAAGATGGACATTTTTAAAATCGCTGATTTTTTTTTGAGTCAGGGACTCGAAAACACATCGTTTGGTCATAGATTGATCATGGGATGAAAATGCTAACATTTTTTTTTCAATTTTTGATTTTTCACAAAAATATCAAAAAAATTCTAATCATGGTTTTTTGTAGTAAAAAATAAAACAAAAAGAAACTTTGTCCTGGTGAAATTTGATTTTCTTGTTGGTTCAAGAGTAAAACGCCAAAAACGATCGTTGATTGCGGTTTTTTTTTCGAATCAAGCATCGTTTTTGGCGTTTTACTCTTGAACCAACAAGAAAATCAAATTTCACCAAGACAAAGTTTCTTTTTGTTTCATTTTTTACTACAAAAAACCATGATTATAATTTTTTTTATATTTTTGTAAAAAATCAAAAATTGAAAAAAAAAAAATGTTAGCATTTTCATCCCATGATCGGTCTATGACCAAACGATGTGTTTTCGAGTCCCTGATTCTACAAAAAAAAATCAGCGATTTTAAAAATGTCCATCTTGATGATGATATTTGAGGTCACCATACGACCTTCAAAAATTTCGGAAAAATGAAAAAAAAATTAGAGGTATCATTTTTGACCAAAACGAACCAAAAAATCCATTGGGCATCGAAATCCCAGAGGGTCACGCTCATGAGGGGTCGGTTTGACGTGGAATGTCCCATATATACCGAGCCTTTCTGAGGAAGCGAAACAGACCCTCTCTCTCCCTCGCCCAGGTATGCCCAACGCAGGCCTGTGGAGGGGGAAGGGTTCGTTTCGCTTCCTCAGAAAGGCTCAGTAGATTGACGGTTTGATAAAAAAAATCTGAAAAAAATTGAGGACGCGTTTTTTACTGAGTAGAATGTTGGAAAAAAACATGGAATGATATTGAGATGGTCGGGGTTTAACACTGGTCGACTTGGCGTGGAATGCCCCATATATATCTGTATAGTACATATTATCTTGCATATGACATGTTGAAAAACAAGTTCAAGTGTTTTTTTTTTGTAATAAAATGATGACAAAAACTTTGTCGATCACTTTAAAGACAAATATATTTATTTTCACTTGAAAAAGAAAACAACAGACAACACAAAATGAAAAAAAGAGGAAAAAAATATATTCAATAATGTAAGGAGCGCGCCAGTACAGAAATTTCCTTACATTTCACGTCATTGTGAAGATTTTTCTGTGAAGATTGTTTTTTCACACGACTGACAGATGCTGAGATAAAAATTAGAGCCTAAATCGGATAATTTATCACCCAGAAGAACAAGAAATCTGGGACAAACAGGAAGTTCTAAGCTAGCAAAATATGTTTCATCCATCATATTGGTACTAAAATAAAAATACTAAAGCCTTGCTCCTCTATATCTGAGCTTCACTTTTAGCTATTCTAGAAACTAAGCGGCAACATTATGCCTGGCTGATCGTTCATCATTGATTTCTTCCAAAACTCGTATCATGATTCACCATGTTAGCACCTTGTATGAGGCGTTCGCTCTAAAATTAGCATCGATGACTCCGTTGCTCCTGCAACTTGAAAACTCGTTCATCACGAGTGCAGCGTTCCGGCCAGCCATCTTAAAAAATTTTGACTACCAGTACGACCGCAGCTCTAGTTAATTTCATACGGAGTCAATGCTTCCAGAAGCACATTGCTCAGTCTGTACTGTGTCATTCTATTGATTAAGGTGAAATGAAAGTCACGTGACCTCGATATGAGGCTGATGATTTACACTTGGAATTTTCAAACGCTATTTTCTCAGCTAAAACACATTCGATTGATGTGAAATTGACATCAGTGACGTAGAAAAACTTGACGAAGGGCCTGCCAATCGTGGATTTTCGAAAATCGAGACGTAATGACAGTTTTTTCACAATATTGTTCCGTAATCCAAGGAAGTGCTGCCTCTCCCCACGAGGGGCAGCACCTCCTCGGGTTACAGAACAATATTGTTACACAAAATTCTGATTACGTCTTTCGATTTTCGAAAATCCACGATTATCAAGCCCCTCGTTAAGTTTTTCTACGTCACTGATATCAATTTCAGATCAATCGAATGTGTTTTGGCTGAGAAAATAGCGTTTCAAAATTCCAAGTGTAAATCTTATCGAGGTCACGTGACTTTAATTTCACCTTAATAAGAAATCTGGCTTCTAGCTGCAGCTTCATCGCAGCGATGTACCCTCCGCTTTTCACTACTTGTACGCTGCAGGTGAAGTCTAACATAAATAAAGGAAAAGAGGAACGAGTTCAAAACTCATTTTCATTATTTCTTATTATCACAATGCTGTTGGTACGGATGCATTCGTTCGGCAAATAAATATATCATATTCTCTATCGAAGCTTGATGATTTTGCAGAAATACATAGGTCCAAAATTGTTGCTGAGGGATGGCAACACAACGTGACCGTACTTCAGACCAATCCTGCTCAAGTTATATACACACTTCAACGGCTGTAGCGAGGGAGACATATTTCTGTAATAACAAAGTAACAAGCCATTAGTCTAAGAGCGGTACGCGTTGCCGGAATCAATGATTGATCTATTATCGTCGTTATTCATCCCATCAATCGAACAAGCTAAACTTTCCTCATTTGGGGGGTTCCATGGCATTTCACCTAATCGGTGAAGGTCACCGACGCCGATTTTAATGCCAATTTTTTTCTCAATTCGTCCATCGAAAAAAGTGAACACATGTTCGGCCGTTTTTCGATTAGTCCACTTTTTCTATTCTTTTGCATTTTCCAATTTTTCATCCTTTTCGCAAACGGACTTTTTTCAACTGGCTCCAACTTCAAGAGCTTTGACTTTTTTCGAAAAATGATAGGGACATAAAATGTGCCAAAAAGTCCGAGCTTTTCGAAAAAAAAATTGAACAATATTTTTCAACCACATACTTTTGGGAAATTTTCGATAATAGAGAAAAAATCAATATTTTATTCATTTGGACACCTTTGATTTTCCTGAAACTTTTTACCTGAAATCGAGCACTTACAATCAAGTTATCCTCCAAAGGAAATTATGGGCCTCGGATTCGTTCGGAAGTTACAGCATCATAAGTGCCGAAAAATCGGACAAATCGCAAGAAATCTCAGGGAAATCAATCTTAACTTTGGTCCGACAAGTTTTCATGTTCCAAAAATGAGTGTTTGCTGGAAAATGAAATTTTTCAAAAAATACCCAACGATATGAAAAAAAAAAACGAGATTATAATTTTTTCGCGTGCCAAATATTAAAATAGTTGAATAGTTCAGATTTAATAATTCCAATCATCAGTATTTACTTTTTCATCAAGTACGCTTTTCTCGTCGAAATTCAGATTGATTTCCCTGAGATTTCTTGCGATTTGTCCGATTTTTCGGCACTTATGATGCTGTAACTTCCGAACGAATCCGAGGCCCATAATTTCCTTTGGAGGATAACTTGATTGTAAGTGCTCGATTTCAGGTAAAAAGTTTCAGGAAAATCAAAGGTGTCCAAATGAATAAAATATTGATTTTTTCTCTATTATCGAAAATTTCCCAAAAGTATGTGGTTGAAAAATATTGTTCAATTTTTTTTCGAAAAGCTCGGACTTTTTGGCACATTTTATGTCCCTATCATTTTTCGAAAAAAGTCAAAGCTCTTGAAGTTGGAGCCAGTTGAAAAAAGTCCGTTTGCGAAAAGGATGAAAAATTGGAAAATGCAAAAGAATAGAAAAAGTGGACTAATCGAAAAACGGCCGAACATGTGTTCACTTTTTTCGATGGACGAATTGAGAAAAAAATTGGCATTAAAATCGGCGTCGGTGACCTTCACCGATTAGGTGAAATGCCATGGAACCCCCCATTTGTTGCCATATTTACAGTAGTTACGAGCAAGGTCATCTGAATCGAATTTAATTTACTACCATCTGACTGTAATCAATCAACTCTCAATTTTACAGGACATAAAATACTGTCAGTTTCTTTATGAATACTTCATGATGACTCCGATGCTCGCAATTTCGTTATTTTTCTGTGAGACCGAATGAGTCTTACTTGATAACGAAGATCGAATTGGTCTCTTCCCAAGATTTTTTCAGCGCCATTTGTACCACTCCGTCGTTCTGTATGGGACTCAAAGAGCAAGTTGAGTAAACTACGGTGCCCCCTGGTCGCACGATCTTCAAGGCATTTCTATTGAAGAATATAAATTGTTGAAAGAAGAACTGATAATTTGACTAAAAGTCAGTAGATTTGAATAGCATTTTTTTTTCTACGAACAGAAGGATATCCGCTTGAATTTCCGGTAGCTGCAGCCTCTCCTTGACCCTCGTATGTTTGAAGATATTATTGTCATCCTCGTGCAAAGAATGCCTGTCCGTCGTGCAAGGCACGTCGACTAAAATCTATGAGATTACGAAATAATTGGCATCAATCAGACCGTATGTATGTTCTACTATGTACCCACTTTGTTAAATACACTTGGCTCCGAGATAAATCTAGCATCATTTTGAGTGATGACCAATTTGTCCCCCCATTGGCCCATTCCGTTGAGATACTGGTCGAAGACATTCTGTATTCTAGCAGTTCTCGATGGTCTTACGTCATTGGCGACAAGCAGACTGGGCATGAAGGTCTGAAGCGCTGCTAATGATTTCCCACCAGGTGCTGCACACATGTCCAACACTTCATCATTAGGCCGTAGATCCAGAGCCAAAACCGGCAGGATCGAGCCACCGTCTAGCAGGTAATAATCTGGCAAAACAAATAATCGGATACACGAAGCTGGAGGAGGTTCCAATTATTTGAGGATGTATGGCCGTACAATCTCAACCAAAAATGATTCTCGTCGGCAAATTGAGTACTTTATGATAAGATAAAAATCGGAAAAAATCGACCATGATAAAGATGATACCATTTTTTTTTTTTTTTTTTTTTTATCTCAAATAAATGCCCTAATATTTATGAACACAAATGCATTTTTTAAGAATTTTGTCACTATTTTGAAATTTCTTGAGTATTTACGAAGCTATTTGTTCCACGCTCCGAAAAATTCGGAATTGTAATCTACATCGTTTTTTTGTTCCACTTTTCAAAATTTGCAAATTTTCGAAAACAGAAATTTCAAAATAGTGACAAGATTCTTAAAAAATGCATGTTTATTCAGAAAAATTAGGGCATTCATTTGAGATGAAAAAAATGCTGTTACGAGAAAATTTGTTGAACAATGTTTTGTTTAAACAATTTATTGATAACTTTTGAGCATTATTATTATTCAAAGTTAATACTTTGATCGTCTTGATTGTGGTTGATTTTTTTCCGATTTTCATCTTATCCCGAGGTACCTAGCATTATATTGGTATATAATACAAGTGTACCTAAGACTCCAGAAGTTCCTTTTCTAGGAGACAAAAATCTGGTATCGTTCTCTTCTTCGTAGGTATAAACCTTCAAATGTTCTGGAAAGTTCAACTTTCTTTGTTTCTCCACTTTAATTGTGAAGTCCGAGCTCTTCTTGAAGTAGTCATAGTAATCCGACTCAAGCACGAAATCTTCCATACCTGATCAAAATCAAAAAAATAAATCTCTGATCTTTGATCCAATTTCGATGGATAAAAAATGAGCCGTACCCTTCAGTTTCGTCGCTGGGACATATTGGTAGAGCGAACTGAGAGACAAGTCGCTAGATGGATCGACGATCCGATCCGAATCCAATTCTGTTGAATTCTGACTATCCGCTATCGACATTAGCTCCGTTCGTTTCGTTCTGCTGGATGGTTCCTCTCGCTCGGATTCATCTTCAGAGTCCGAGGATTCCGACAATGTCGATGTCTGCACATGGACTCGTTGGTCGACCGAAGTAGAAGCCTCGATATCATCGGCTGACTTTTTAGAATTCAGTCGGTCCATATTTTGCCGCTCTTGTGCTCTGATCAGGCGACGCTGAGCGTTGTATAAAGCTCTCAGATCGATAGCTCCGTTTCTCTGTATAGCCGACGAGAGTAAAAAGCGTGAAAAATCTAGGCTACTGAGAAGCAAGCTACTCACACACCTCCAAAGTCTCGGTGATACGTTCGGTATCGCTGAAGTTGTTAACCAAAGCCATGTACTTATTGTCTTCGGAAAGTAACGCGGTCCGAATGTCGGGCCAAATTTTACCGTAGACTGTGTTGTAAAAATCGTCGAAATGTTCCAAAGCCCTGCCTGTAGAGGTTTTTTGCTTCTTAATCACAGACTGAAAAAATGTCCGCATTCGTTAATCGAATTGAAATCCGGAATTCAAGCTCTATTAGAGTAACTAATTAAACGAAATCAAGTGGATAAAGCTCCGTGAATAATCGTTTGTAGGTTATAAAAGATACGCGCTCACCCAATGATCCTGTGCGTGCTTATATCTGAACGGTATTCTGACACAGCTCTGTGGTTTTAACTGATTGGCGAGGCTTCTCATCATCATTTTTTTACTTTGTATTAAAAAAAAACTCTTTCTTTATGTATAGATTCTCAAAAATATCACTGTCCGGCTTCAAGACTTGAGTAACGAGTTATTTTGATTTCTTGGTTAGGTATCTTTGGTTAGGTTAGGATCTCACCGATCGGGCGATTGGAGAAACTCGGTGCAGCCAACTCGTACACACGTACACGGTCGATAAGGTCGGGATTCGCTGAAATTTTTCACGTTTTACCGACGGATTGAACAAAAATCGTCAAATCATTCGGGCCCGCGGGATTTGTAAGTATCGTAAGTATCATTACATTTTCGATTTCCCATTTGATCATCGGTTAAGAGCATGCTATAGTCCATCCTTACCGACCGAGTAGCCGCGTCACTTAATTCCACTGATATCAAAGCCTACGCGTAACAGAAGCGAAGAAGAAGATTTCGTGTGAAATTCTGAACACCTAGATCCCGAAATATATGGGGCATTCCATGTCAATTCGACCAATGATTTTCCCCTAACCATTTTTCATTCGCTTGACAATTTTTTATGATATTCTCCGAATACAAAAAAGTGCTTCTGAATTTTTTCAGATTTTTTCCGCCAACCTTTAGTTTTCTTTGATTATTCGAACCTGTCTCAAAATTGTATTTTTTTAAGAATCCCCAAAAATTCTCAAAAATCTCATTTTCCATCCCGATCATTTTGACACCTGTCCGATGATGCGCCGATTTTTTTTCCATTTTTCATAGAACTTTAAACATTTTGAACGAACGAACCGCCAGTTTTCAACGTTACGAAAATTCTAAAAAAAAAATCCCAAATATCCCGTGGTCAATTCTGAATCCATGAATATTTGAGGGTTGGAAAAAAGAATCGAGAGGTATTAGATTCAGAATTGACCACGGGGTATTTGGCATTTTTTTTGTTTTTTTTTGAGAATTTTCGTAACGTTAAAAACTGGCGTTTTGTTCGTTCAAAATGTTTAAAGTGCTAAAAAGAATGGAAAAAAAATCGGCCCATCATCGGACAGGTGTCAAAATGATCGGAATGGAGAATGACATTCTTGAAAATTTTTGGGGAATTAAAAAAAAAAATGCAATTTTGCGATAGGTTCGAATAATCAAAGAAAAATAAGGGTCGGCGGAAAAACTCTGAAAAAATTCAGAAGCACTTTTTTGTGTTCGGAGAATATCATAAAAAATTGTGAAGCGAATCAAAAATGGTGAGGGAAAATCATTGGTCGAGTTGACATGGTATGCCCCATATATGAGTTGCATTAATCATAACATTTACGATTTTAGATAACAATACTATTTGCTATTATCTTTACAGATCCCAAGCGATGTTATCAGAAGTTTTTGTAAAAAAAATGAATTCTTCCATCGAGGCTATACGTGCGTCCCGTGAACAAACATCGTGAAAATCAGGATACGTCGCTAGTAATCAGAACATTCGAGTCCAGATTTGAAATTTTCGTATGTATCATTACATTTTCAATTATCCATTCGATCATCGTTTAAGAGCATGCTATGGTCCATCCTTACCGACCGAATAGCCGCGTCACTCAATTCCACTGATATCAAAGCCTACGCGTAACAGAAGCAAAGATGAAGATAATAGCGAAATTTCGTATGAAATTCGGAACACCTAGATCCCAAAATATGTTTGTTTCACGTAACAATAACGACACAATCCTTGTTTCTAACTAAAATCACGGAGTAATAATATGGAGGGCCAGCTTGCCCACGATCGACTGTCATTTGTCATCCCCATTCGCGGCCGCTCGGTAATAGTTCGGCCGGCCGCCACTGCACTGCGTTGCGAGCGGAGTCGCTTACAGTTTTGGACGAAAAGCTATGGGATTCAATGGCGAATACACGTGGCGTGATATTTAATGAGCTTATAAAAGTTTTATCGTGCTTTAGCACGATTTCGAAAGTCATCAAGTCTTCTCATACATCAGAGACAACTTTGTGATAATATATGCTGTATTCTATTTAGTCGTAGCCGAACGACAGCGTATTTCTCTGTCTATTACTTTTACTACATTTTGCTGGAATTTGTGTCAATCATTATTATTAATATACTGATAATTTTCTTATGTTTAATTGTATATTTCAGGATACCTAAATGATTTCGCCTAGTTCTCCCTAATTTCTATGATATTTCTTGCTTATTCTGAAGATTAATACTTCTGACCGAATCCATTTCAAATCGGGCAGGCTGGAAATCGTGATTTCACGGAATTTTTGCAAATTGAATTATGTTGTTGTTTGACGAAAAAAAAGCCACCCGTATTTTTTTGTTTTGAAAAAAAAATTTTGCTACGAAGTTATTACTATTTGAACATCGCGAATTTCTATTTTATTGCGATCTGTCAAGTGAAACCCTGGAGTACCGAGCGTAGTTGTAGCCTAGAATTTAAGTGATTATTATTTAGTCACGTTTTCTTCATTCTTTAATGACTAGTCTTCTTCCGATATTCCATTTATTATATTAATTTTGAATTCTGCAATTATTATAAATTTTCAGTATTGTACCGGTAGACTCAGCGGAGTTTAACCGTTTTTCGATTTACTTTATTCTGAATTGTTAATCTGATAATAGAGTATTATAATTTTATTTATATCGAGTAAAATAATAAGATGATAATAATATCGAGTAAAGTCACATTGTTACCGTATGTCAAACTATTGTTAACTTTTTATTTTCTGATTGACATTCTGGAACGTCTGGCACCTGAAATCCTGATATATATATATATATATATATATATAAATATATAAATCGGTTATTTTGACGACGGACCGCCATGTTATTAGAGTATGAATCGCACACTTTGATGACACCTGGTCATTACGATGACTGTCATCAATGTGAAATTGAATTAATCGGTCATTTTGGTGACTCGGGTTCATTGACCCGAACCTGAAATTTACGAAATGTCAAATTTTGTGGCAGCCAAGTGTACAGTTGCAGACTTGTAGCTGCATAGTTTTGGCTAGGTGGAGAGTTTTTAGTAACCCCGGGGAGTGCGCGAAGCGCACGAGGCCGCGCACAACAGGAAAAAATTTTCAATTTGCAAAAAAAATATCGTGCCTAGGTGCCCAAATAGGGTGCGTCATCAATATACTCGATAGTTTCATTTATATATATATATATATATATAAATGAAACTATCGAGTATTAAAATTATATTTTATCTTCCATTCCTTAGCGAATAATAAGACAGTTTGTTAGCAACAATTAGTAAAAGAGAGTTCGAAAATGTTAGTTCCAGCGTTCCGTGTGTTTTAAGTTTTCAGGCAGCCAAAGCTGATGGCAAGCATTGAGCGTTTCAGCCAGCTTGTGGTTTCCGTTTGGATTTCTCTAAAATACAATGGTATCAAGATTGAAGCTTTTGAATACAAATTGAATGTGCCCTCACAATAACCAGAGACTACTTTCTTCCTTTCTACGGAAAACATGTTACATTTTCGAAGAGTATGTTTCAAAAAAAATTGTGAGGCACATTCAATTTTGTATTCAGAAAGGCTTCCGAACAAGTCTGATACCATTGTATTTTTAGAGAAATTCAAATTATAGATCATTACGAGACGGACATACAAATTTTGGCAAAGTATAGCCTGATTCGTACCTTATTCTGGGCTGTGAAAAACCTTGGAATGTCTTTGCCATCAGCTTTGAGCTGCCTGGTAAACTTAATATTACCAGAACAGCAGGTTGGAACGAAACAATACGGCATTTTCGAACTCTGACTTACTAATTGTTGCTAACAAACAATCTTATTATTCACTAAGGATGGAATGAAACAAGAATATAAATTTTTGAACAAATAAGTGATGAAAATACACAAGATTTCAATTGTTTATTTCATTTATTTTATGTACAGAAATATTCAAAACGTAGGTAAAACCTATACACTGTGAAAAATGTGGTGTTGATTGTGGTTAGAATTCAACACCATTTCAACACAGCGAAGAATTATATAGTGGTCCACCCCGTTCTGTGTCGAATTACCACCAATCGGTGTTGCTTTTTCTAAATTTACTCTAATTAGTGTTGAATTCGACACCAAACGGGGTATTTTGACTTCAAACGGGGTGGACTACTATAGAATCCGCGCATTTTTTACAGTGTAAAATTTTACCCGCATATTTGACGGTGATTTATAGCCACTGCTTTGGTAATCTGAAAATTAAACATCTTAAAACATTTAAAAAATATATCAGCTTGCTCTCATTTCTTTCACCCAACGTAGATAATAGAATTCACACGATTCTATCGGTTGAAATAGTTCAAATGCGTCAATCGCGCCTATTACAGCCATGTATAATTCACGAATCTGAACGCGACTCCGACGCGAGCGCTGTCTGCCGGCCAGGCGGTGAGTTATTTTCGTCCGGCACCAGTTTGGAGTCAAGCGCAGTAGCGCGGCCGGCCCTCCAGTGCTAAAATGACAACTGTCGTCGCGGCCATTACCATTTCAGTTAGGAACAAGGATTTTGTCGTTATTGTTGCGTGAAACGAAAATATTTTGAGATGTAGGTGTTCAGAATTTCAGGTGCTCAGAAAGAAGTGAAGCGGCTACTTGGTTGGTAAAGATTGACTATAGCATGCTCTTAATTTGATGACAGATGTCAGATACCTATGCGGGAAAAGAGAGTAGTTATGACTTATGAACGCCATCATGAAGAAGAATAGCCAGGTTGGAATTCATAACTGACTCATTGTCAGAGTTGCAATAACAATCAAATTGACTATTTTCTTTACAGATTTCTAATAGGGTAAGTTTTCTCGGATTGAACCTTGAAAAATATCCATGATAAATGGGCGCGTGATGAATAAATACAATTTTTAAAAACCATAAGAATTGATAAGAATCATAGAATCAACTTCAGGTGACCGTAAATACAGCAATTGAAAATTATCAATTTTCAAACGCCACGTGCCGTCACACAGTACCTCAGCCGCCATGTTATTTTGTTGAACATAATTGTCCGCAGCTCCGCCAGACGGTAGAACTGTGCGTGTGACGTCACACGCGAGCGGGAAATTGAAAAAAAAAACGCCATGCTGCGACGCTACGAAAGTCCTAAAAAAAATTACCAAAAATTTCCGAATTGACCACAAAATTTTCGGTTTCATGTTCATCAATTTGGGAGCCGGTCCAAAATTTCGTGTTCGATACGGATAAAATAATGGATAAATCCAAATTTCAACATTTGGATCTAACAAGTTTACTTTGTTTCAACATTTTAGTATTCTTATTTCGGTGGGTAACAAAGGATTCAGGTATTTCTCCGTTAGCTATCGCAGAAAGAATAGCTGCCACTTCATTACATGTCTGATCGTGAGGATTGAAAGTTAGATCGTTTGCTGCGCGTACCTTGAACATGAAAAATATAACTCGATTTCGTTTGCGCGTTTAATCGTTTTCGAGAAAAAATGCAAATAAAATGGGGGAGCTGAATTTCAGCATCAAGTTTTTGAACACGATACCATGCGAACGGTCAACAGAATTTCGGATGGATTATCATGCCCATCGCTTGCACGTCGTGGAAATATTATTTGTTGGAATGTTACTTTTTTCTGCACGATATTTATGCAAATAAAATTCTATTCCAGCCTGTCTCTATTCCAAATATTACAAAATCCTCCCGGACACTGCAGCGTCTGCTCAATGTGAAAACACAGTGCATGCGCGCTGGATTCAAGTAGACGATACAGTGTTTAATCCGTTCGATTGTAGAATTAGTTTGTTACCGAAAACTATCCCAGGGTGCAACGAAAGGGTTAGCCACCTCATTTACGATTGATATGCGATTGTGCATGAACAAATGAAAGTGCAGCACACAATCTCATATCGATCGTAAATGAGGTGGCTAAGCCCGCTGCTGCCACCTGGAATAGCTTTGGGTAACAAACCCAATTCATCAGCGTAGACTCAAAGGTGTCTAAAAATGTATTCGAATCTATGAGGCCCAGATTACTCGGAAAGAAAGTTTTTACATGTATATAGTCAGACAAAATTTATATAAAATTTGTATTAAGTCATAGAACATTATATGGGGCATTCCATGTCAACTCGACCAATAATTTTCCCTCACCATTTTTGAATCGCTTCATCATTTTTTATACGATTTTCCTATTTCAAAATGGCGCTCCCAAATTTTTTCAAATTTTTTCCGCAACCCTTTAATTTTTTATTAATATTCAAACCCATCTGATTGTGAGAAAAGGTTCTTTTTTGAATCTCAAAAAATTCTCAAAAATCTAGTTTTTTATTCCAATCATTCTGCCACCTGGCCCATGATGGGCCCATGATGGGACGTAAAATTATGTTCATTATAAAATCGAGAATATTTGAGAATTGGTCTTGAGAGTCTAACACTATAATACTGGACCGGGTGTCAGAATGATCGAAATGAAAGACTAGATTTTTTTAGATTTTTTTTTAGATTTTTTTGCGATTTTTTTGTAACGTCGCAAGATTGGTGAAAATGTTTAAAGTGCTATAAAAAAATATAAAAAAAAGGTCCCATCATGGGCCAGGTGGCAGAATGATTGGAATAAAAAACTAGATTTTTGAGAATTTTTTGAGATTTAAAAAAAGAACCTTTTCTCACAATCAGATGGGTTTGAATATTAATAAAAAATTAACCGATTGCGGAAAAAATCTGAAAAAATTTGGGAGTGCCATTTTGAGATAGCAAAATCGTATAAAAAATTTTGAAGCGATTCAAAAATGCTGAGGAAAATCATTGGTCGAGTTGACATGGAATTATGCCCCATATGCATGTAATCTTATCTTCTATCTTCTATCTTCTATATTATTATTATTATTATTATTATTATTAGCATTGAAAATGCTTCTATTTTGGGGTATTTAGAAAGTGTAGGTGGTGGGTACGGGTGTCCGATCGGCAAAGGGTATAGCCGAATAAGGGGGCAAAAAGTGCCCTTTCACCAAATAGACGACGGACTTTATTTCCAGTTGAGGCTTGGTAAAAAAGATATCCATGCCAAATTTTAGCCGTCTACCCCTTCTGTCGCGGTAGTTATGGCAAAAAAACCTGATTTTCGCGTTTTTTTTTCTATCTTTGCTAATTCATCGTATTGACCTTCATGAGTTGAGGTCCAGAAAAACTTGAATCAATCGACCGATAGATTTTATTTCGTGCATCGTAGACAAAAAGAAATGTGTTCCCAAAATCGTGTGCAAAACATTCTAAAATATTAAAAATGACTATTGGCAGTTTTGACTCTCTAGACATTTTGAGGTGTATGTACCCCCTTAATTTCAATAAAGTAGAGGAATATCCCTCCACGTGCATATTCACTACCCATACAGCAAAGAAATGTTGCTAATGGTAATGGGCCGTATGCAACATTGCTGCAACACTGCTTTGCTGTATGGGTACCATTCATTTTTGTTTTAGTTTTTGAAGTTTTCCAAATTTTTTTCAACAGTTGCTTGCTCTTCCTAACTAGTTGCTAACTCTTGACGCGAAAGGTATAGCCCATAAATCCCTACGAAATCAGATTTTTTTTAAATTCCCAAAGGTTTCTTCATTTTTTTTTCAGCATGACGCACCAGAAGTGAAGCGAAGACTAATATGAGAAATTGGGCGAAAGTGATCGACATTTGTAAAAAAAATTATTGGAACTTAGTGCCTCGTGAAAATCCACTGAGAACACCGTATTCACCGCAATGCCGAACCTCTGAACATTTTTCTCTACATTTCTTACATGTTAATACATGGCCATGAATTTTGGGTGAAGGTCTGTACAATGAATTAGCAAAGATAGAAAACAAAAAAACGCGAAAATCACGTCTTTTCGCCATAACTACCGCGACAGAAGGGGTAGACGGCTAAAATTTGGCATGGATACCTTTTTTACCAAGGCCCAACTGAAAATGAAGTCCGTCGTCTATTTGGTGAAAAGGCACTTTTTGCCCCCTTATTCGGCTATACCCTTTAACATTTTGAGCAAGAATTACATTGTTTCGGGAACGTGAACGTAAGACACAGTGCATAAAAAACATAAAAGTTCAGCGGAACGCACGTGAAAAAAAAAACAAAAATGAATGAAAAATCATAAGAAACATTTTCAATGCCGAAGATAATTCTTGCCCCACGGGTAAAACCTGTAGATATTATATCTATAAAGGAACAAGTGGCATTAACGCCCAGCCCAAACTCCTTGACCTATAAACTTGAAATTTGGGCAACATGTTCCCTTCCCTTCATAAACACCCACTAAGAAGCGATTCTTCGAAATTCGTCCCCCAAGCGGGTTAAAAGGGGTAAAACATGTTTTCGCGGATTCGTCGATATCTCCTCGGCCCGATGAGATATTGACCTCGTCTTTGCTTCAAATGGTTGCTTATATTCAAATACCTAAAGAGTAGTTTGAGCATTTTTTGAAATTCGACTCCTTAGGGAATGAAAAGTTGTAGAAACGATTTTTTAGGCGCGCAGCGCCGACCGGGGTTAGTGCGCGAGCGCACAGGAGCAGGGCCCCTAGTTATAATATAGGGGAGGGCCGGGCAAAGTGGGCCCCCTAAGAAAATAATGTTCCGAGTTGAGTTTTTAGTCATTGAATCTTTTCATTTTCACCAAAATACTAAAATCTGACCAAAGATTAGCGTCTACCGCAAAGTTGGAAAATTGCGGGCAAAGTGAGCCCCATCGGGCAAAGTGGGCCCTCCCTGAAATTTTTTCGATTTTTTTTTGAAAATTAACAAAATTAACAGGAGTCTTTAAACATCGAATAACCTATTATATTTGCTAGGACTAGAGAAAAGGGCGGGCAAAGTGGGCCCCCTTATAAATTTTTCCAATTCATTCAAAATTAACAATAATTGTAGATTTATTTGTTCACTTGCGTCGGGAGACTTGTAACAACAAATTAAATATATTTTACGACAACTAAGGGAAAACCCGGGCAAAGTAGGCCGCCCTCAGATTTTATTAAAATTCTCTTTTTTTTCTTTTTATTTTCACGGGGGCCCACTTTGCCCGCCTTTTCCCACAGTTCTCGTAAAATATCTTTGATTTGTTCTTACAAGTCTCCTGGCGTAAGTAAATGAATGAATTTATAAAGTTCGTGGATTAAAAAAAAAAAAAAAATACGGAAAATTATCAAGAAGCTCACTTCGCCCGGTAGGACCCACTTTGCCCGGCTCTCCCCTATACAGTCTCATCAGGTGAAATTCGGGTAGAATTCGAATAGAAAAAAAAAAAATCCGGTTATCCCGGGGATGAACAGTGTCCCAGCCTATAATCAACAAATTAGCATTGCATTGCAAGTTATCACCATACCAATGTGATATGATTTCATAGAGTTCTACCAGGTCCGACACAAGTGATTTAATGTAATTTTATGTGAACTTCGATCCAATTGTTGGGTACAAAAAGTCTTATTATTCAGAAGTTACAGTAAATAGGTTCCAAATTGCCCACACAGCGCAGCAGTTGCGCTTTGATCTACCGTCACAGCAATATTTCAGCAACATTTCGGAATATTAGTTGCTGGTTGGGTGGTCACTAAATAATGAAAATCAAAATCCTATGTGTACCAACATGAGAAGATCACTAAGTAGACATAGACATTAAAAAAAAAAATCGATCGAGCAGCAGTAGTACAAATCTATAGCACGCTGCCACTACTGTACCAGTAGATGTGACGCCCAGTTTTCCCAATAAAAAACGGCGCAGACGCGGCTCGACACGGATGACGCACACACATAAAGTGTTCGAATGTTGGATATTCAGTGTAATCGGTGCGGCGTCTGCGCCGCGCTGCGTTTCGTTTCAGACCTGGCTTTACGTATTTCTGTCCAGTCGTTTGCCGTGAAGGGCAAGTGACAGCTCTGCCAATCTGTTGACATTTCGGAGAAAGTTTATTCAAAAAATAACATCAAAATAAAACGTCAGACGTTCACGGCGCGTTCATTCAAATTCTAACGGAAGGCAAACGATGTGAAAATGTATTACGAAATAGTATAAAAGACGGCTTTAGCCTTATCCCGCGTATAAGTACGTATACAATCATCAGTGTGTACAGTTGTATGCGCGGAGTCGAGTGGTATTCCATTCGCGTGGTAGAGTACGCAGCTGTCTTCCGGCCGTTGTATATACTAATCAATACCCCTAGCTCGTTCCAAAGATAATGGTTGTATTGTGACTTTCATTATACCATAAAACAGAACAAATATATTGCAGGCATAGGTTCATTGCCAATGATTGATTCATTCGTAGGCCGTGTAGCCTTTCTGAAGCCTTTTCACCATAAAGCGCATCAATTTTTCCGTTCGCTATACAGATAGGGGTCGATAGTGGCTTGTGTTACGGTTTCCATTGACAGCGACATGATTTCTTCATTCAGGCTTGCGAAGCCCTTATTTTTAGAACCGTGATTACTAAATTAGATATATCGAGTACCTACTACACCTTCGTGATCCGGAAAATCTAACATGTGCTTTCTATTCGGTTCGGGAAACCCGTCAGAACAATAATTTACAAGTGTAAGTGTAGGACTGAATGTATAGAAACGGATCATATTTCTGGTCTTCGATCAGTATACTTATTTGCCCAATTGATTGGTATCTCATATCGATACAAATGGATGTTCGAAATTATACGTTTTTCCGTAATTTGCGTAACTATGTTATAAATTCATTCAATTATCAAGATTATTTTTCCATTCGATCCTAATTTTGAAAAGAATTACTCCTACCGTAACGATATTGATTTAATTTCCATGGAATTTTGGTTGTTGAAATTTATTGTAGAATCTAACGCAGCATCCCTTAAGGTACGTGAATTATCGAGGATGTAATTCATTTGAGATCCAATGTTAATACTACCATTAAATGGCTGTGAGTAAACTAAAATCATCGTGCTAATCTGAATTTCCATCAACTTCAAAATTTTGGTGACATTAATGAAAACAACTTCATCGTAAAAAAGTTTTTAGTCATCGAACTAATGGAAATCGGTAGCGAAAAATGAGAACCTCTTGACTGAGGTTGACCGGAAGTTGTTTTAACATTTTGAAATCTCAGGTTCATGAGTCAAAAATCGTTTCTCTAGAGTCTAATCCTTCTTGCGTGAGTTCCTACAAATCAAAGGACACTTGCATTCCCTGCTTACGAATAGATGTAATTATGGTGAATTGATATGTTTATCAATCAATCAGTCAATTATATGTTCTCTTGTTTCGAGAAAGACATGTAGATTGTGGTGTACTACATCGTGGCATACTCTCATGATGAATAATCGTGCTTAGCGTCGGAAAACCCGATTGAATAGTGTCTAAAGAAGAACTGTGCTGGTTAAAACCGAACACAAGATCATTCGGTATGATATCTATTGGCGTGAAAAGTTTTGCGGAAACATTGGGCGGGGAGTTATGGAGGCTGCCGCTAGCAGTCAGCTGTCGCAGGGATTGCAGCTTGTTCTACCTTCCCCGGGCATCCCAGGTCTCGACGTAGTAAGAGCTCTACACCAGGTTCGTAGTTGTCCTGAAATATTGCTATTATAGTCCGCGTAATTCAATGCACATCGGATTTATGAAACTGTGGTAGTGACGATCTGCCCTGGTTTTCTCCCGGGCAGCAAGCAGTTGACCGGGTGATCTCGCCCTCTTTATTATTAAGGTATTCAAGAGTGAAACGCATAAGGTTCATCAATACTCGAGCAAACAGTCAAGATGGGGTGTTCGACGTCTCCAATCCAATAATAAAACGAGATTTTTCGCCTGATATTTTTGCCATTTCACCCAATTGGAGTTCGTATTGAAAGATAATAATAAATAATGAGAGAAACTGCTAATTATTAAGAAACGCATGATCATGAAAGAAATGCAATATCGGATGAAAATGGAAAAAAGTGAAGGTAGGGATGAACTTGGTAGAGGACAGACTTGAAAAGGGTTCTAAGAAAGACTGTCCAAACGTTCGGATGAGGACGCAAGCGGTGATGAAAAGGATGTTATGTCTCATAGGATCAGTGTGCGGAAGGCAGTGAGCACGTTACATAGCAACCAATAATTTGCAGTTCTTTCACAAGTCTTGTAGTCAGGAGGAATAATTGTTGGAAGAAATTGGAAGTTGAGTAAGATTAAGAACAGGGTGTTACAGATCCCGCGCCAGCGAGCACGTTGGTGGTGTTATTCTTTGTTTTCCACTATAGTGGAAAAGGGCAAGTAAATACTGTTGAGAGTGCGTCAGGGCCAAACTGCTTACATTAGTTCAGCCAGCTCTGGTGCGTCATTCGCCACGTGCCAGGGTTGACTGTTACCCCCGCACCGAGCTTGGCCATAGTACAGCCTTCTATTATATCTGTGGAACCCTTCACCGTTTTCATCCGTAATTCCCTCCCGTGTAGAAAATTGTTTAGGCATCCGGAATTGAAAAGAGGCCCCTTTTAGGCATCAACAGCGCATCCACTATGAGGGATTCCTATCTGTTATCTAACTAGGGCCAAGTCAGGGCTTATTGCGGCATCCAAGTTAATTGTATCCTGGGGTGCCCGACTAATACCAAACTTGGGTCAAGTTAAGGTTTATTAACGCATCCAAGTTGATTGTGTCTTGGCATGCCCAACTAGTGCCAAACTTGGGCCAAATTATCCGGGCTTTCCTAACTTTTGCCGAACTTGTACACCCAAGAGTACATCCCGCCTCAGTCAATTCTCTGTTCATTCTAATAATTCATTGTCAGTCTTTCCAGTTAGTGTCCACTGTCCCTCCCATAATACTATACATTTTTTATTCGTTGCCTACTGTCAACAAAGACTTGGTGGTCGGGCAGACAGCGTACTGGATTCGTAACTGGAAGATCGAAGGGTAGCAGGTTCGGGACCGGTGGCAGACGAAAAAATTTTCATTCAATGAAACTTAGCGATTCATTAGGAAAAATGTGAATCATCGTCAGTTGATTGAAATCAATATACTAATCAGTTCGCCGTCAGTTGATTGAAATCAATGATTCTAGTCAATATACATTGCAATCTCTGCAGAGGGCCAAGTATGTACGTTACCGTACGCACCGGCTCATGCTAAAATTCCATAGGGGCCATGTCAACAGAAGAGAGCGACATATAGTTGCAGTAGGTTTTTCAAGTCCAGTAAATCCGTGAGTTTATGGAAGACAAAGAGCATTATCCGACTTTTCCTGACCACTATGTTTACATGCTGATCTCACCTCATTGTCTGGTCTATGATAACTCCAAGATACTTTGTGAGTGGTACCCAAGTAATGGCTTGGCAAGCACAGTGAGCTATGCACCACTATGGCACTATATGTTGCTACTAGGGGCCCTGCCCCTGTGCGCTTCGCGCACCAACCCCGGTCGGCGCTTCGCGCCTTCGACACTCGGCGCGTGCCTCAAAAATTGGTTTCACCGTGTTTCGTTCCCTTAGGAGTGGAATTTCAAAAAATGCTCAAACTACTCTTTAGGCATTTGAATAAGCAACCATTTGAAACAAAGACGAAGTCAATATCTCATCGAGCTGAAGAGATATCGACGAATCCGCGAAAACATGTTTTACCCCTTGTCCTCCGCTTGGGGGACGAATTTAAAAAAATCGCTTCTTAGTGGGTGTTCCCGTGTAGAAATTGTGTCCAGGCGCCAAGTGGGGCCAAGTTAATTTTCCTCGTTATACTTTTGGCCCAAGTTTGGTTGTCCGTATAGGGCCAATATCCGAATGTCACGCTTTTTTTGTTTGGCCCCATACGGGTTCTCTAACTTTGGCCAACATTGGTAGCCAAACAAGGGCCAACTTTAGATGTCATACTTGGGCCAATAATAAAATGTAACGCTTTTTTTGTTTGGCCCTTTATGGGAATTCAAGCTTGGGCCTACATTGGTAGCCAAACAAGGGCCAACTTTGGATCCCGAAATTGGGCCTGTATACGTTGACAAACTTGGGCACAAACTGGCCGATAAACTTGGACCTAGAATATACGGCAACCTTGGGCCTTTATTGGCTGTATTTTCCGATGCCCCATCAATTATAAAAATATTTCAAAAAATTTAGGCTGGAAGTTCTTCTTCCGGTATCACTTCCAAACGATTCGATTTCAATTAAGTGACGATGATTCACTTTTTTTCTAATGAATCGCTGAGTTTGATCAAATTAAAATTTTCATGTCCGCCACCGGTCTCGAACCTGCTACCCTCCGATCTTCCACTTATGAATCCAGTACGCTGTCCGCACGACCACCAGGTCTTTGTTAACATCGAGCTACGAATCAAAAATTTATAGTATTGGGAGGAACAGTGGACACAAACTTGAAAGACTGACGATTATAGTTATTTAGATGAGCAGAGAATGTCGCAATGTCATAATCATATACTTTCCCATACAACCCAACTAGCCCAAATTAGGTCTAAGCTGGGCACAGGCTTGGAAACTCCGGACAAAATCAATTGTAATGCCTGGATGAACCCTAGAACTTGGCCGAAGTTTGGTAAAGGTCAGGAAATTAGCGTGGACAGAATAAACTTGGATACCCAAATCAGCCCCAACTTGGCCCAAGTTTGGCTAATGTTTGCGGAATGTAGTTAAATTCAGTTTGGAATTACAAATAAGCCCCCATTAGGTCCCAGTTTGGCGCGAGTTTGGACAAACCAAACAATTTCGGCATCAATTGATGGGGATTTCCCGAGTAGGGCCCCGCTTGGTCAAAGGTGTGCGAAATGGAGTTAAATTCAGTTTGGAATTCCAAATAAGCCCCCGTTAGGTCGCAGTTTGGCGCGCGTTTTGACAAACCAAACAATTTCGGCATCCATTGATAGGGATTTCCCGAGTAGGGCCCCGCTTGGTCAAAGGTGTGCGAAATGGAGTTAAATTCAGTTTCGAATTACAAATAAGCCCCCATTAGGTCCCAGTTTGGCGCGAGTTTGGACAAACCAAACAATTTCGGCATCAATTGATGGGGATTTCCCGACTAGGCCCCCGCTTGGTCAAAGGTGTGCGAAATGGAGTTAAATTAAGTTTGGAATTCCAAATAAGCCCCCGGTAGGTCCCAACTTGGCGCGAGTTTGGAAAACCCGAACAATGCTGGCATTATTTACTGCGGATTTCCC